>JAJJWW010000733.1:0-71174 GCA_023531295.1 Papaver armeniacum | reverse complement strand
CTTTTGATCAAGCCTTCAACTACATCTTCCGCAAAGCTATATTCCCCTGGACTCCTGCGACAAACTTTTTTTTTTTTTTTTGAAATTAGCTCTAGCACAAAAATAACCACATTCTTTGATCTTAATTAATCTTTGCTTAATCTAAAATAATCACATTCAACGTGATTGGGCAATACTTGTTTAATGTAGTTTTAAATTTGTGAGTAAAATGTTCAAGGTACAGAAAACTGCTGAAGGCATAGAAAGATGCAAAAAACACCACCAAAAACACCTGAGCAAGCATCTTGGCTTGTCCTGCAGAACTTGCACCAATACCAACCGGCCGATGTAGAGATGCATATGAGGCGACAACCAATAACTCCTACAAACTCAATCATCAAGAGCATGATATGAGTCTCTAGGAATCATTCTTAAAATAAGTTTTTAATGAGTTTGAAACTTAAAATAGGCCATCTATGGAGAATGTTATGCAAGGCAGCGAAATTTTGAAATAGAATCTGATGATTTTCAACAAATTAAAAAAAAAGTTAATACAACAACAAATTGATTATCTCTGTAGGCCAAAACATATTAACTAGAATGAATCGTTCTAATATTACTAAGTCTTTCCTAGATTGCATTAATTAGCTAGATATATCATGACTTGGATCACCAAGCTGACAGTTTCAAAATATTGTTTCCCTTATTCCCGCTGCGATCTTGAAATTTACCTTCTACTCTGTAATTTCTGTTCATCTCTTTCAGATGCCCCCTATTGAAGCGCATGAAGGATCCCACAGAAAATAAGGTAGTTGAAGAATTGGCGGTAGCTATGAGAGGATAAATCATTATGACATTAAATTAAACAAACAAGATTGATCTTGTGTTGTGTATGTGAGGATGATTCGCGTACAACACCAATAACTCATTCGTATCCCTAGTTTCCAGGATCATTTTGAAGACATGGAGGAATAGAATTTAACAGAAGATGAGCTCTGGATTACGATGAAGGAAGATCAGAATGATAGTAGATCTTAGTGCCAGATGATGGTAGATCTAAGTGTGAGGAGAGACTGCAAACCAAAAGCGGTAGATGAAACAAACACTCTCTCAGTTAAGGAGATTTATATGGGACTTGTAGTCAGTTCTACTAAACCCTAGCTAGGTCAGAATTGAAACTTGAGCCCATTTGGCCCGATATCAGATACGGGCTTGGTGCTCTGTTGAACCGAATATGACATGGAAAATGAAACTTTGGTGTTACGTAGACGTGAAATGCAAGGGATGTTGCTTAATGTTGTTAAAAACATGTTATTGAACTTCGGATTTAGAAAGTTCATATTAGATGTATTAAAATTCTTTAGAAACAAAATCTACGCCATCATTTTTTGTTCTCAAGTCTCAACCGGATTTTTGGGGTCGTCCATAGCTATGCTATTACAAATGTCGATGCTTCCCTTAAAAGGGTACATGGTATTAAAGATGAACCTGTTAATTCATAGAGCTTTGAGTTGAATTCCGGCGTTTAAGAGGAGTCATTGGAAGATATAGCCAAGCACACCAGAGAATCGCTCTTTCACAGTTTGGGAACATAATGGCATGCAAATAAGCTTGGTCATTGCAAATCCATGGACATCCACAGAAATATGCAACCAAGGACAACAGGTGCTTCTAGCAGCTAGCACTTCACCATTCATCATGTCTCATACACAATAGCAGATTGATCTGTTTTGCTAGGTTCAAGAAAACGGAAAGGAGTTTGAGTGTTGGGGTGCTTGAAGGAAACTGGTATATGTTGCACAAGGATATTCGACTCGATGATGGGTTCGAGGGACGACATGGGGTTAATCTGATTACAGAAAATGATGTTGTAGGTATCAGTCCAGTTGACAAAAATGTGGTTATACTTAGTTCCGACCAGTACGTTTGGGGATATAGTACCAAGACCAGGGTGTATGAACAGTTATGTCATCCATAGATAGCAATTCTTCAACAAAGGAGTGCACAATACTTCTTCAACTTTATTGGAATGCATTACAATCTTGAATTATCCCATGTACTTCGTTCCGGGTATCATTTTAGGACTGTTCATGTAATTTTGTGTGTTAAACGGTACATCCCTTGTACAAAATTAAGATTATCTTCCCTTTCTTAGGAGCATAATGTGAACGTTGGATCCAAACATCCTTATTTTGTTTCTGTCAGGTGTGTTAGCATTCTTTCTAACTCAACGGGGAAATAAATCTCTATCATTCAATTTGCTGCATGATGTATCTTAGAGTGTAGGGTTTTCTCTTGACATTCTTAGGCACATAATGTAAAGGCGTGGAATCCAAACATCCATCATCAAAACTTCAGATTTTGTGAGGTTTATATTTAGTTAACGTTCTTAGAAAATTATTGTTAGATTTGAAGTGAAGACCATCTAGACATTAGATTGAATGAAGACATAGGTTAGATGTTAAAAATAACTTATCCTTCAATGCCAGAGCAATTATCCACATTCTTCCACCTTGACTTGCAATACCTTGACTTGCAATGACAGAATGTAAATTAGATATTAATGATTGTGACCGGGGAATTTTGTAGAACTAGGAACGTTAGTCGGAGATCGTTTGAGTTTTGAGTTAGATCGACTTCCAATAGACCAACTGGTGGTTTAGATACAACGGGAATTACTGTCATTGCTGGTTCGAATTTGATGAAGGAATGTTCCTTACGAATACATAATCCCACTAAGAGCATCTCCAATGAGACAACGAAGAATTCCTATATTTTTGGCCACATAAGATTTTTAGAGTTTTAACAAAAAAATCTCCTCCAATGGAAACTTTAAAGATAATTGTGAAGATGATGTGTCAGGTAGTTATTCTCACATCCTCTACTCCATCCTCTGGTTTAAGAGGTTTCCTTAGAGGATGTAAACATCCTAATCATCAAAATCAAAGGTTATTAATTAAGGAGTTAAGTATTTAGGTTTTAAATCAATGGTTTAAAATGTTTTCAACTAATATATATGGTTTATGGTTGGAGATGGATTTTTTTTCACATCCTTAAATTAGAGAAATTTTATCTCACATTCATAAAAACCAGTACACATAGGATGCACACCAAGTTACCATTATAGATGCTCTAAGACTGATCCTTAATAGTATGATACAACCCCCTTGTATATATAAAAACTAAAAATTCAAAATTTAAATATGAATTAGCTTAAAATCGAATTGAATTGCATTAAAAATTTCACTATCAATTTCAAAACAATAACTACATTTTGATCTAAATATACAAAAAATCGTCCGTCTTCCATTATCTAGATATCACCAGCTGGCTTATCAAGTTGACATTTTCATACGTCTGTCTCCCTTATTCGTTGTGTTCTTGAAGTTGGTCTAGTTATCGGCTAACTTTAATCCAAAGGCTGGTACCTAAGAGAGGATAAGTCATTATGACGATTGTTGAAATAAAGAAAAATGATTCTCGAAATCTTGATCATTTCGAAGATAGGATGTGGAAGAGAGAATTTTAACCAAAAATTGAGTTTTGATCCAAGAAGGAGACTAGATCTGAGAAACTGTTAGGAGGCTGCAAGCTTAAATCCAAAAGGTACATTTTCTGTTAGTTCCTTCTATGCTTGGCTCATGCATGGTCAGGGACAAGTTATACCTACAAAATTTCCTTCTGATTATATTTGGAATAAGACAATTCCTTCTAAAATTAGCTTCTTCGTATGGACGGCTGCAAATAGGGTTGTCCCTACTCTTTCCATGTGTCAAGAAGGGGTATGACAGTGGTGAATAGGTGCGCGTTTTGTAATACTAGTGAGGAATCAGTAGAGCATTTGTTTCTTCATTGTTCTTTTGTTGGGCAGATTTGGGATCACTTTTTTACATCAGCTGGGTATTGGTTAGGTTCATCCTACGACAAGTTATTGAATTCCTTTGGAAGTGGAAATTGAAGATTTCTACTAAACCTCTTATTTTTTTGGAGTATTGTTTACCTTTTGCGATATGGTGGTCGGTGTGGTTAGAAAGGAATACCATTTTAATATCGCAGAAAACAGGGAAGAAAAACTTTAACTTCTCTTATTATAGATATATCAAGTTGTTGCTTTTTCGCCGGACTGTTAATGTTGGTTCGTTTAAGCACGTCAAATTTGATGATTTTGTTTTTGATTGGGTGAATTTATTTAGAGAGTAGTCCATTGTAAACTCTCTAGTCGCCTGTCTTCGTGTATCCTTGGAGGGTGCTATCTTGCCACATTTTCTTTCTTTTTAATATATCCTTTACCTTTTTCAAAAAAAAAAAAAGAAGAAGAATGCTTTGAATTACAGATGGGTCCTTTAGTCAAGTTTGTGCTAACTAAACTAAACTGGATGAAAATATAGTTTAAGCTTAGGGTTTACAATTTATTCCTAACCCATGACTACCCAGTCTTATTCCTGCCACTACCAAAAATTGTCCCCAAAATCTATCTCATGACCTAAACACTCCACTGGGACTGGATATATCTACATTGTGATCCAAAATCTCATGATATAAAACCGGACAGTTACCCCTAAAATTTTCAGTGGAACCAAAATCTACCTTCTTGCAAGTATCAAGACGCACAATTTATAGTATACCCCAAAATTTCGAAGCAAGGTCCTCCATCTGATTCTCCACGTTTATATCAGCTAGTGATGTAATCAGAGTGTTATAAAAAAAAGAATACCCTACTTGCTGCTATTTAAAGGTCCGTGTTAGGGTTGGTTGGTGGTTCTCCTTCTTAGCTGCCTCTATCTCTCTGGATCTGTTTTCCTTTTCTTCTTCACGCCGCCTAAAAAAACCAACCACAGCAAAGTTTTGGATTCAGATTTGATGTGGTTGATCAACAACAACAATTAAACGCTCAGCACAATGATTTCTCCTCTCAACCAAGTTTCATTTTTCTCGGTTTCACTGCTAGAAGCTTTTAGTTATGCAGTCTTGATGGAAAATGTGGCTCGTAAAACAAAATAGCTGAAAGACGGAGTAGCGAAATTGACAGACCGACTTCAAGAAGACATCCCATGATCTAGTGAAGCAGTTCTGTTTAGGGATCTGAGCTCATAACCTCTATGATTGATTTGTTATCTAATCAATAATAAACGGGTTTTGATGAAGAATACTGATAAATGGTTGTAATTTCTTGTATGTGAATGCTTAATTATAAATCCATGTCAATAGCTAGCTAATTAGTAAAAAAATTATGCAATGCATTGATGGAGGAAAGCAAAGAAACTTGATTAGCTTGTACTGTAATTTGAAATTCTATATTTAGGTGAATTTGGCAGTGTTCTATCCAGGTCTTTGGAACGATGATACTCAAGTGTATGTTAACATTTGAATTTGAAAGTGAACATTATTGGGGGATACAACGCATATTCAACTACTGAACCTGACTAACCTGCTTCAGCTTTTACATTTGTCCAGCTTGATTTTGGCAATGGAGTTTAAATGAAGATAGTTGTCTTTTGAGAATCGTTATGACAACAAAATACTTTCTGGTGACACAGGAAACCAGAAAGTATTTTGAGATGCTTTCCTTAAGCTCCATTGGTTTGCATTTTCAGAAGTTCCCATCTTACTACAATATGGCATATTGGATTGGTCGGTCGGTCGCCCCTGTTGGTTCTCTTTGACAAAGTTCCCATTAACTTCAGATGTGTGTGTTTAACTTTTAACAAATTATTACGTCTTACTGAAACTATGTAGAAACATGTCATTTTGATTATTGTTTGAATTTAAGCAAAGAGGATTATGATCCTCACGTTTTCATTTCTAAATTTACCTACGCATAAGCATGGACCAAACCCACACATACCCAACACTATTTCCAGCCTTTTCTCTATCTGAGTCTCCACCCATGATCTCCTACACCTTTTTGGTACCATTTCAGTCCGTTAATAGATATTGTGAAAACTCATTGACAGATAGAGTCTTGTATACATCTGTGTATGAAAAATCAAGTACTAGGAATGATTTGAATTATAGATGGGTCCTTTAGTCAAGTTTGTGCTAGCTAAACTGGATGAAAATCTTCTTTAAGCTCAGGGAAAATAAAACAAAGGCTGTTGTACATGGAGATGTCTTTTCATTATGCTCCTGGTCTACGGAAGGAATGTTTGATAAAAATAAATTAAAATACATCTCAGTTTGGATTCAATTTTAGATCTTGAAAGTTTTCATTTTCGTAAATGCATGATTGCGCAAATAGGAAGGAAAGTGGGGAGCGTTTCTGAAATCTATCTCGTAAGTGCAATCCCTGTAACTGGTGAAGCTATAATAATGAATGTTGAAACACTTAGTTAGAGCCAAAGTAGGATCAACTCAACGCATGCAACAAAGTAAATGAATCAGGTAACAATATTTCCAGTTTGGACTTGTAAACGCAATCCAATTTTCGTAACAAATTAAATAAATAATAGAAAAATTAAAGGTGGATCTCATTGCAGTTTAAACGTGCTCCTGATAAAACTTAATGTTTTATAGATGAAACGAGATTTCTAGGGTCTGTTCATCCTCAGGGCACAGTACATATAACCAATCCAAACACATAGAAAACTAACGAAGCAAAATAACCAACTTATATTAATCTTACATTATATTATTAGCTAAATGGATTAACAAATACAAAAATTAAATCTTCAAAACCCATATCTGTAGTAGCATGTTTATGGTAAAAAATAGGATGTCCATTAAACAATTCCTCACTCAATTGAAATCTACAGAAATCTACAGAGAACTCGATCTCACCGGTATGAATTTGATGTTTCTTCCCATAGAGAGTCTGCTTCGGTTGAACAGAGAACTCTGTCATCCGAATTTGTTGACACCGAGGGAGAAAATAACATCATAGTTTTTTGACAGTTCAGACAGTTCAGAAATAAGCTATGAGATATAGACAACAGTTTTTCATAAAACTCACACCAATAATGTTATACGATCATGACAGTTCTAAACTGATTGTATAATTGTACTTAGTTTTTGATGGTATAATAACCATCTTATACAACGTTTCATTTGATGTTTTAGATAACAGTTCTTCTAACTTCCGACACTTTCAATTATAGTCATGAACCATAGATTCTAAAATTTGTGATAAAGGTATAAGTTTTATGTAATTTTAGTGAAATCGGAGAAGAAACGAAGGCAACTTTATCCTTATATACAAGGCTTCGAGATCTAGCCCGTTTATATTAGGGTTATATGATTGATCACATCAGTTGGTACAAAATAGATTTAGTGGCTTGTTGATTGCTCAAATAAAATGAATTTTCTGTTCTTGTTGACTGACCGTATTTGATGATAGACGGAGAAAAGTTTGTGTAAATTTACTGTGAACATACACGGGAAAGGTAGCCTCCAGGATTATTTGAATTGAATTGTGGGTCGATTTTAGGGAACATATCTAAGGAAGTTTAAGTCTCACTTGCTTACAATTATTATTTCTGGAATGTGATTTTTGGGAGTTGGAACTATTATTCTATAGAAATTACTTGTCTTAGCAGTCCTAGAAAATGTTCCTATGATGTCAAGTTTGTTCCTTTGATGTTAAGTTTATTATGTTTGTGCGGATAGGCTTGTGTGTTTCCATTTTTATTCATCCGAATTTTGGTGGTGAAAGAATTTGATTCAGAAAATATGAAGTGGATGGTGGGTCTCAGCGAGGGAAATCCTTAAAGAAAAAATTTCAGAAAATCTGGGTAAAATTATGGATACGAGAAGTATGAGTTGTAGAGGCATAGATATTATGTATAGTGGTTACTATCCACTGCAGTTAACTTTTTCCTACTGCATCTCCATCAACATATATTTGTCAATTTCTAGGCCTAAAATCTTAGAAGATGAGAGATTCATAATTACGTTTTTTTTCTACATCAAGTTCATATCGGCCATTAATTGCTCACTGAGCTCTCATTGCTCATTCTTTCAGAGGTTTGACTATTACTTAGGAAATTACATGGGACATGATACAAGATGGTCAATTATGGTTGTCTTATTATATGGGTGCTTTGCTTCAGGAGTTCTGAGTCACGGATGCAGCTGGAAGATTTGGTGGTGGTCGTCCCTTTCTTTTATAGCTTTTAATCATGATGCATATAGAAACTGTAATATCGCTAGCTACTGTGTTATGACAATGGTTTCTAATTAATTAAGGTATCCATATCCAATATTTGTTTGTCTCTTATTCTTTCTCATTTGATTCATCAAACAAAACTTGTTCCAATCCCTTGCCTTGTGGGATACTTTATTTTTCATGAACCATAGATGGAGTCTTTGTTTCTAAGATGTAGGATGTCGGTTTGTCCTGATTTTTTGGCCATCTTCTATTCCAAAAATATGATCTACTTATAGTTAAGTTCTTTGCTCCATGAGTTTCTTTTTTGGCTGTTCTAATTTTTATGTAAATGGCGACCAATACCTCCAAACAGGAGGCATTAAAGTTAACGATAAAATAATGGCTTTGTTTTGTATCATTTAGTTGAACCTTGAATTTCGAAATAACCCAAGTATTTGAGAAATACAATTATTTTTTGCTATCCTTTATATACAATGTAACTTAGCACCGAGATAAACTAGCCCGTTTATAACAAATAATGAGTCACATAAAAGGTTAACGTTGATCTATAAGTTTTACTCAGAGAACTGTTACCTTAGAACAAGAAATTGAGTTTTCCATGACAGTTTTTTATGGAAAGCTCTCATGAATTTGAAGAACGACACCTGACTGACCAAAAAAAAATGTATTGTGTTATCAGCAGATTTTTTATGATGAAACTGTTACCTTATACTTATGATTTTGTAACTGACCTGAACATACACATATAGGTGAAAGGTGTAGCTAGGGATTATTTGAATTGAATTGTGGGTCGATTTTAGGAACATATCTAAGAAGTTTAAGTCTCACTCGTGGGCTGGAAATCCGTTTAGCTAATTAGCTTGTCATTCAGTTGTGCCTTCAACCCTATTACCTGCTTGATTTTGGCCCTTCACCAGGGACATACGATTAGTATTATTTCTTTGAGCTTAATTTGTTTCCTTCACAGAAATGCTCATCAATGTTGTTTCATGACTGATTTTTGTCTTTCTCAAAAATTAAAATGACGGACTTTTGTAATTGTTTCACTCATGGGGGCCTAGTCTTCCACCTAAATGTCTAACTTCATGTTCTTTGTAAAGCAAGCCAGGGCCATACGGCCACCACTCATTCAGCCAATAGTGTAGAATGTTCTTTAGTGATGTAGATCTATATTAGGGTTAAACTTTAGTCGTTTATATGATTTAGATTTAATGGCTCACACGAATTTTTGTCTGACAATAATCGCTGGCCGAAGTTTGATTATAGACGACCGAGGAAGTTAAATTGTTTGGCTCGTAGGAATATTTTAGGGAACATCTCTAAGAAACTTCATGGCCTCATGTTGAAGGCCATACATGTAAGAGCACCCAAAATTATATCACGATGAGTGCAAACACTGATGGTCAACAGGTTGATGAAGCTATATCGTTCTCACCATCTTAGTACCACTTGGTGAGAGGTTCGATAACTCCACACTGTAGCATTTCAGATTTCCAAAATGTTCTGAAACAAGGCTACCCTGTTCTGCCACTATGAAGTATGTTCACTAACCCAAACTTAAGAAATAAAGGAGTATGTATTGCAACTTAATACATTTGAGCGCCCATGAAAAACTGTATATAGAGAAGCCATGTAACAAGCAATTGCAGTAAAAAACACGACAAATCCATTAAAAAGAGTAACAACACCGCCTTCCGGTGGACTAAATGCTTTGAATATAGACATTGAAGACATTGCAACACCATTTACAAGTCATCTTTGGGTTTGAGGTTGTTATTTGTTTGTTTTACGTACGAGCAATAAAAATTATACAATAGAGGGATATTTTGATTTAACACAATAAGAAAGACGATAACACGATATGTATAAGGGTATTAAAAATCTTAAAAAAGTTAGAAAATAGCATGTGTAAGGCACATGCAAGATTTAACTCTAATATGGATGATCAAGACGGTCAACTCGAGTCCAGGACCCAGACGAAATTGTGGTCACTTTTCTGTGACCCAAAGTCAAAATATCCCTACAATAAACACTAGCTTTTGTTAAGATACATATTGCTAGATAACTCAAAAAAAGTGAAGGATAATGGAAGAACCAGAGATAGCGTTGTTTTGAATAATGAAAAGTCCTATTATGGATAGCTGTCCAGACTCCAGGGTGTTGGATATCCAGCGTATTATTGCGACTACGCCACAAAAACAAAGAAGGCAATAAAAAATCCTTCGACCGATCCAGTTCAGAAAATATAGGAACTGGGCCAAGTTTGCATTTTATGTGAAGATCAACTGAGCGGCAAATGTTCTTTGATTGGTTACCTTACTGCGTGTTTCCCTTCAAACTCTTTATCTTACCTCCAAAGAAGTTTAACGTATTTTTTTTTTTTGTTATTATTTTTGTAAGCACTTGTACAACTAAGCTAAAAAAATTCATGTGTTGAACATCATCATAATATTCTGGTTCCCCTCATGCGTTAGTATTTGATCTTTATTTTGTGTTTCCCGACTTGTCTCATGTTGACTGTGTTTGATTATAAAATGCTCTCTTATCCATTTCTAATTACACGCAAATTACTATCATTAGCATGACTAGAACCCCTGTTTTTTTTTTTTTTTTTTTCAAGGAAACATGACTAGAAACCATAGTTGTTAAGATTGAGAACTGAGCCCAATATTTTTTTTCTAATTGCATCCACCATTTTCTTCCTTACTTAGTGAATCCCAAACTGTTGGCATACAATGCTAAAATTATTTGAAAAAAAGTTTGGGGCCTCTGCGATGTGGATCCTTACTCCACTTATCTAGAATGTCATTCACATAATGAAATGAACGTGATCAGCATAGGCGGTCCAGCTCGTTTATATGATAAATCAAGTAGGAATGTAAGCAGGTGTTATAAAAAAGTTATTTATTTGTCCGTTTACCTACTTGCTGCTATTTAAACGTCCGCGCTAGGGTTCTCCTTCTTACTTACTGCCTCCTCTCTCTCTCTCGATCTGTTTTGCTTTTCTTCTTCATGCCGCCACAAAAACAGCCACAGCAGCTAATGGCTTCAGATCTGGATGACCACCAACAACAACAATTAAACGCTCAGTACAATGATTTCTCCTCTCAACTAGGCTTCACTTCTCTATTTTTCATTTCTTGAAGCTTTTAATTATGCAGTCGATGTAGAAAATGAGGCTGATTGAGTAAAATGGAAGAGAGATGGAGTAGGAAACCAGACGGCCCGACTTCATGAAGATAGCCCATGTGGCTACGCAGTTTAGTTTATGGATCTGAGCTCATAGCCAATACTGAATAAATGGTGTTTTTTCTTTCATTTTGAAAAATTAATTAATGAATTCCTACCAATAATGTATCACTTGTTAGTGTTTAATTTTGATGGAGGCGCTGAAAGTAATGGTTTATGCGATATTTTTTATTTTTGTAAGTGATACTCATAGATCAGAATACAAACCATATAGGAAACAAATAACAAATTAAATTACAATTACACTAGCTTGGATTAACAAATACAAATATTAACTATTCAAAACCAGATATGTAGTTGCATTTTATGGTAAAAGAGGCATTCCATGAAAAAATTCCTCGCTCAATTGAAATCTACCGGTTTGTAATTGTTCTCTGCAATAGGAGACCATGTCATCCATCCTAATCGCCGTTGGCACCACATAGTGATACAAAATACAAAAGCAGGAGGGTTAAAAGAGAAGGAGAAATCAAGAATTTGTTAACCGAGAAAGCCACAGAATAGAAGAGAATCTAAAAAAATGGTAACACTTGATTTAGAAAAGTTGATAGTTTTTTGAGAGGAAAAATCATTGTGTGGAAAGTTGCTGTTGATGTTTCTCGCTTCAATTGATGGATCATAAATGGAAGAGAGAGTCTTCTTGTAGATTTTTAGGGTTAGGTTTTGGATATTTTGTTTTCCTCTCATCATGATATGTGGAGGATGAGAAGAAATGGCGGCAACTATTTCTACTTATAAGGTTTTGAGATGTATCTCTAGGGTTAAATTACAGTCGTTGATATGCTTTAGACTTAACGGCTACACGAACTTAATGGCTGACATTAATCGCTGACCGAGGAGATTAAATTGTTTGACTCGTGGGAAAAGTTTAGGGAACATCTCTATGAAAATTGATGGTCTCATGTCGAGGGCGTATAGCATGATGTAAGTATAGCATGATGGTTCCACGCCGGGTTTGTGCATCTAAACAGTAAATGAGGTCCTCCATTAAGGGAAATGGAATTTTTATGCTAAATTGTGAACAACAATGAACCTTAAAACGCTATTTTCATTATGCTATATTTGTTGTTGAGTTTTAAACGATCAACCTTAAAAAAGAAGAAGAAAAACAAGTTTGGCTTTTTAAATACTTGTGGGGATATGAGTTTATCGATTAAGGTTGAGGTCGCCTTCATTTGCAATGAAATTTCAAAAGAAGAACATTCTGAATTCTCAACTACAACTAACAGCCTCTTGAATATTAAACAAAGAATGTGAGCACAACATGTTAACCAAAGAAGATTGAAACTGAACATATTGTACTACTAATTAATTCAAGTTTTTCCCTTATCGATTCTGATCACAACAAAAATAGAACTAAAAACCAAACACACGATTCTCATATGTCTTCTGATCACCACAAAAAGAGACCTATAAACCAAACACAGTACTAGTTGATCTTTCCTTCGCTGTTGTTTATGGGTAAAAATCGTTTCTGCCGATTTCGGTAAATTCGGTAGGTGAGTGAGAAACTGGTTCAAACCCTAAACAAATGTGCTGCACGTGAGCACTTTATAGATTCGAGAGATCAATCTGTACAAGTCCGGCCTAAACCACGAAATGGCCGTTCCAGACTTGCTTCGGTCACAAAGTGGAGGAGAAGGGTTGATTTGGGGAGGGAAGCAAAGAAAGGTGTTGAGGAGAGTAGTATCTCGACTTGTATCAGAAAGTGAAAGCTTAGGAAGCTTGCAAGAGGTGGAAGCTTTTGGGAGAGCTTGCAAAGTTGCCTTTCGAGAGTGTAGTATTTTCTCCCGACCGAGACTTGTTGTCCGGTGGAAATAGGTAAGACCTATTTATAAAAGTCGAGATTGAAACGCACCACGGCCTCATGAAGGAAGAGAGTAAAGGTGAAATAATGGGAGGAGGTGGTAACCGCATGGTGTTAATGGGTGAAAACGTTTTCACCATTATTTCCTCTTTTATTTGACCGCTTTATTCCTTTTCACGCTTTCTTAATGTGAGCGTAGTGTACGCCGCATGCTTTGTGACCGCCAAACCAGAACCCTAGAAAGCATCCCCCAGTTTGTGTTGATGTCTCGAGTGTTGGTTGCATCTTGAGTGCAAGTGGTGCTGCTAGGGACGCATGTGGCATGTGCGGAATGCCTTCGTTGCGAGTTGCACCTCGAGCGTAAAGTGGTAATTCCGTAGCTGCTAGTGGCGTGTGTGGCATGTGCCAACGGCATGTGCGAATGCCTTGGTGGTAGGTTGCACGATTTGCAAGTTAGGCTACCAGCGTGTGTGTTTGGCATGTGCGAATGCCTTGGTGGTAGGTTGCACGATTCGCAAGTTAGGCTACCAGCGTGTGTTTGGCATGTGCCAATGGCATGCGTGGCCGACTTGGCCTAGGTTGTATGATTTGCGAGCCTAGGGCGCTATATTTGGCATGTGCCAATGGCATAGCGGTTTGGAAATATGGCTTGCGGTACGTGTTGGCATGTGCCAATGGCACGTACGGCCATGTTGACCTAGTTGCAAGTCTTGCAAACCTAGGGCGCTATATTTGGCATGTGCCAATGGCATAGCGGCTTGGAAATATGGCTTGCGGTACGTGTTGGCATGTGCTAATGGCACGTACGGCCATGTTGACCTAGTTGCAAGTCTTGCAAGCCTAGGGCGCTATATTTGGCATGTGCCAATGGCATAGCGGCTTGGAAATATGGCTTGCGGTACGTGTTGGCATGTGCCAATGGCACGTACGGCCATGTTGACCTAGTTGCAAGTCTTGCAAGCCTAGGGCGCTATATTTGGCGTGTGCCAAAGGCATAGCGGCTTGAAATATGGCTTGTGGTACGTGTTGGCATGTGCCAATGGCACGTGCGGCCATGTTGACATAGTTGCAAGTCTTGCAAGCCTAGGGCTTATATTTGGCGTGTGCCAAAGGCATAGCGCTTGGAAATATGGCTTGTGGTACGTGTTGGCATGTGCCAATGGCACGTCACGGCCATGTTGACCTAGTTGCAAGTCTTGCAAGCCTAGGGCGCTATATTTGGCATGTGCCAATGGCATAGCGGCTTGGAAATATGGCTTGCGATGCGTGTTGGCATGTGCCAATGGCACATACGGCCATGTTGACCTAGTTGCAAGTCTTGCAAGCCTAGGGCGCTATATTTGGCGTGTGCCAAATGCATAGCGGCTTGGAAATATGGCTTGCGGTACGTGTTGGCATGTGCCAATGGCAGGTACGGCCATGTTGACCTAGTTGCAAGTCTTGCAAGCCTAGGGCGCTATATTTGGCGTGTGCCAAAGGCATAGCGGCTTGGAAATATGGCTTGCGGTACGTGTTGGCATGTGCCAATGGCACGTACGGCCATGTTGACCTAGTTGCAAGTCTTGCAAGCCTAGGGCGCTATATTTGGCGTGTGCCAAAGGCATAGCGGCTTGGAAACATGGCTTGCGGTGCGTGTTCGCATGTGCCAATGGCACGTGCGGCCATGTTGACCTAGTTGCAAGTCTTGCAAGCCTAGGGCGCTATATTTGGCGTGGGCCAATGGCATAGCGGCTTGAAATATGGCTTGCGGCGTGTTGGCATGTGCCAATGGCACGTACGGCCATGTTGACCTAGTTGCAAGTCTTGCAAGCCTAGGGCGCTATATTTGGCGTGGGCCAATGGCATAGCGGTTTAGTTTGGCATGGTTGCCAATGAGTGTGATATGTAGTTTGGTTTTGGTGTCGCCGCCCATGGTGCGCGGTGTGCGGCTTGGTTTTGGCGTTGTTGCCATTGTGCGTTGTGCGGCATTTGGCATTGCTGCCATGGCGCAAGTGTGCGGCTTGGTTTGGCATTGTTGCCATGGTGCGGCTTGGTTTGGCATTGCCGCCATGGTGCGGGCTTGGTTTGGCATTGCGCCATGGTGCGCAGATGCGGCTTGGTTTGGCATTGTTGCCATGGTACATAGTGTGCGACTTGGTTTGACATTGTTGCCATGGTGCGCAGCAGCGGCTTGGTTTGGCATTGCTTGCTATGGTGCGCCAGCAGTGCGGCTTGGTTTGGCATTGTCGCTATGGTGCGCAGATGCGGCTTGATTTGGCATTGTTGCCATGGTGCGCAAGATGCGGCTTGGTTTGGCATTGTTGCCATGTCTTTGCAAATATGCGGCTTGGTTTTGGAATTAGGGTTCGTGTTGAAAAAACCTAATCTGGTATTTTGAAAAATTACCCCTATTAATTATTTACACTGAAAGTTAAATGCTCTTAGTTAATGTGTTGCGGGTAACACTAGGTCATGGGGTTTTACGATTTTACCCTTTGTTTAAAAACCACCATCAACATTAAGTCCCCCCGCTTAGCTTGGAACAGGGGCTTTGTTGCGAGTAAGCATAAGATGGTGACAAACTATTAACAAACAAACCGTAAAGAAAATTGAAGGAGGCTTGTCGACCTTTTATAAATAGGATTTGGAATCCTTGCCTATGGTAGTTTTGCACAAATCGGGAGAGGCTGGCACACCAGGGGCCGGTGCAGCTGGGCGACGTTGGGAAGTTGGCGTGAATTGGGAAACTGAGTGTGCTAGTTGGTGGGACCTGCGCAAAGTGTAGAAACCGTGCGTGCTTGCAGGCGTGACTTGGGCGACATTGGGAAGTCGGCGCAATTGGTGGGGCCGGTGCAACTTGGAAACCGTGCTTGCAGGCGTGACTTGGGCGACATTGGGAAGTCGCACCCTTTGTGGGCCCGTTTCTTACACGCGTGATTTTGGTAAAAGGGAAATCCTTCCCTATTTCAAAGTCTTCACGCCTATATATATATATATAAAAAGCCCCTTTCTCCCCATCCGCACCTCTTTTCATACTAGCGGCAAAGAGAAAACCGGCTCTGTGTATGTCTTCCGTACTTCTCTCCTTTTTTTTTTTTTTTTTTTTTAGGTGTAAACCTTAAGAGTAGGCGCTTCCACAATCCTTGCATATGATTTCTTGGCGTGCCTCTTGTAGAAAATATTGTATGTATGCAACCAAGGGAAATACTGCATATATTGTTTGAACCCGTAGGAAATATTGCATATACTAATTTTCGGTCCTGAAAGAAATATTTGAACCCTGAATAAAATACTGCGTGTGTATTTTGAACCCGTAGAGAATGCTCCGTATATAATTCTGAACCCAAAGAACGATACTGTAGGCGTATTTGATCCCGTACGAAATACTGCGTGTGTATTTCGAACCCGTAGAGAACACTGTATGAATCCCGAAGAAGAATACTGTGCATACGCTTCATATGACTTCGAACCCGCGGGAAATATTGTATATATGATTTTTGCTTCTCGAAAGAAGTACCACGCGTGCAGTTTTTGAACCAATAGAAAAATGCTCCATATATAATTTTGAACCCGAAGAAGGATACTGTAGACACTCTTGAATCCGTATGAAATACCGCGTACATAGTTTTGAACCCGAAGAAAATACTGCGTATATAGTCTTGAACCCGAAGAAAATACTGTGTGTGCAGTTTTGAACCCGTAGAGAATACGCCCTCCCCCTTTTTTTTTGTATTTCGGGTTTTCCTTTTGTCGGGCGCGGTTATGTGTCAGGGAGGTAATTTTTTTTTTTTTTGTGTGTGCAGATATCTTGCTACTAAGTTGTTATTAAGAAATCCGACAAGATGTTACCTGAACAAAATTTCGCCTCATCGAAGGATGTCCATAATTCCAAACCAAACACGGATGACGACTTCTTCGCCAAAAAACTTGTCTCTCGCCGGAAAAATCACCCGAGTGTTTCGTGCCGACTTTGTTAACCTATGGTGAAGATGAAAAGAAGACACGTTCGGTTTTCCCGGAGAACACCATACGGTTCTGTCTTCATAAAGGGGTATATTCCTCTTCCAACATTGATTTCGTGGATGTGCCAAAGCCCATTGCGTTCTTTTGATAGATGGGTTGAGTTCATGGTGAGAAAGGAGCATATAAATACCAACTTGACTCGAGCGCAGTGTCATTGATGTTTGTCAAGACTTCATGAAATCTCCAGATTAGGAAGGATATCCCAGGCTTGGTTGCTTTCATCTCCAGATGTTGTTCGGACACCCATACAATCATATGTAGATGGGGCGAATAACTTTCTCCTTGGAGAGTGTGGCTCTCTTGCTTGAATCTTCCCAGAATCGGGAATCTTAAAATCCAATTATCCGAAAGTGAGGTGAAGATGCGGGATGACACGGCCGCTAAGTTGGGGATTTTGCTCTGAAAGACTCCATTGCAAAGTTAAAGGATTCTCGCCCGGAAGAGGGATGAAAGGTGCCCTTACGGTTGGTGGATATCTCAATGGTTTCCTGACGAGCCGGAGCCTCGAACAAAAAGCATGATCTTCATGTCGCAAAGATTTTTGGCTCTCCGGTTGTCCGTGAGACATTTTTGATGACAGTTACGCAAGAAAGGAATAAGACCGGAGTTGTTAGAGATTGCTTTGTGAAGTTGGCAAAGGGTGAAGTTATTCCCATTGGCAAGTCTGTTCCTTGGTTCCCTCGTATGTGCATCTGGATCACCTAGTTGCGAACATGCAAGTTTCAATGGTTTCATGAAAGTGGATTCATATGTGCACGTTGCTTTTCTCGCAAGTCGCTATGGGAGCACTTCGAGAAGTATGCTCCGAAACCGCCGCCTTCGCTTCCCGTGAGTTGGAGGGGCTCTCGACCTTCGATGGGTGAACAAAGCGTCCAAGAGTTGGCGTGAGCTTGGTTAGTCTTCTTGATAAGTTGCATGAAATCAATTTTCGTCCATGGGGACCGGTCCATAGGTCAGTGACTCAAATTTACACCTTTGCTTTTGCTCCGCTCATGTCTTTGTCTTCTGATGACGATTTGAGCGTTGGTGAAAACTTGTTCATTCAAAGCTGTTTGCCCGGTTATATACCGTCTTTCTTCGTGGGGTCTTTCCGGATAGTCACACAATATTGACAAAGGCTCGTCACATGGGTTTCGATCAAGGGGTGCCTCTTGTTTACCGGCCGGTGATCCCTAAGGATTCATTGCGTGTCTCCCTTGACGCCAGTGATGCCCTTGAGCCCGTGTATCCGTCTTCCCTTCTTTCAAATGGGAAGAGTAACTACGACGAACTTCGACTATAATGAGTTTTGGTGCGGCGAGTTTATTATGATCCGAGATTTTGTGAATAACGTGGTGGGTGAACGTTCGTTGAAAACCTTCCCGGCAGTTTTGAAGAAGTATCCAATGTTGAGAGATCCCGAAAGTTTCCTAGCAATTCGGAAAGTCCCCAGGCCAAGGAACGGATAACGAAGAATCGTTACCGGCGGGTTCAGACAGTTTCACAAGATCCCCCCACGGCTCTTGTGTCTTTCGGCTTCTTCCAATAACTGTGTATGTGTCGTCTCTTCATTGGTTTGTCTCAAAACACGTGAATTTCAGCCGAGAACATGTGTCTTGTTTCCTTCAGGGCTTCGGTAGTGTTAATGCTTTCGCTGCCCTTGCACGTTGCCGAGAGACGGCAATTTCTTCAAATAACTCCAGCATTGAGCCTTTTCATAGCGATGATGAGTCGAGAGAGAAGAAGGTTCAACAAGTGAGAGTGATTCTCCGTGACCGGTTACTGTTTCGGAAGTGGTTCGGTGAGTTTCGCACTTCTTTTCTTTCTTCTTTTGTTTCCTCTTTTGGGAAATATCTAACTCAAGTTCGCGGGGAGAGGAATCTGTTCGGAGGATGATTCAGAGGGTAGAGCCGCACGAAAACTTGCCTTTGGTGACCACCGTTAGTGACTTGGAGATGGGGGTTATCCAACTGCCGGGCACAGATGTGGTTCAAATGGTGGATGATTCTCGGACGGTTGTTGCCGTTGACATAGAAGAAGACCCTTTGCGAGTCGTACGGCCCGTTGCAGGCGCCACTTTTGATCCCCCATACTTGGTTCCTTATCCAGGTCATGTGTTGGTTGGAGGCTTCAGCGTGCTGGCTAAGTATGAGGCGTTGTATACCAGGATCTGGGAGAAGTATGGACATATGGCCACAACCAAAAAGGTCACTAGTCGATTTGCGCTAGTTAAGCGCGTGGAGGAGGCTTTATCTTCCATCGAGGATATGCGCGAGGTGACCGGGTCACACTGCTTTCAAGACGTTATTGCCAACTCGGGAGCACCATCGTGACGTGTGTGTGGTAAAGGAGTTCAACACTTCATGGTTCGTCGAAGGCCTTGCTGAGATTCAAAAGTTGAAAGATGCAACAATCGAAAGCCTTTCCGCCGAGGAGATCGCACGACAGGAGGTGGAACTCGGAAGGCTTTCCAAGATATTGACTATGAAGAGAGCGGCTCTTGAAGATGCAAAGTTGATTTTCTCCAAGAAAGCGGACCTGTTGAATGATTTTCCTTGAACGTTTCTCTGTTAAACTTTCATTTAGGTTCTTTCTCTTTTTTTTTTTTTTTTGAAAGACATATTGGATGTCCGGGTTCAAAGCTTGACCTTTGATAGACAAATGGGTAGCTTTTTAGGGTATTGGATTATTTCTGGGATGAATGGTTTTGATAATATGACTCGATTATGTTTTGGGAAAGGAATATTGCTTTTACGAAAGTGTATGCTAGCAATAGGCACGAGACTCGTGTCTGACGGTTTACTAAGAACCTAAAATAAATCATATATCTTGCCCAGTTCTAAATTTACTCACTTCATAGGTTTTGCGAACACGCCCTCTCCTAAAAGGCGGTTTCTTTGGTAGCATCGCCAAACAAGTCCCCAATCGCCGGTAACATCTTCGGCGAGTCCCCGGTTTCCTCGTGTAATCTTTACAAATAATAACCGGGTCGCTCGGCGGTTGAGTCGGTCGAGTGGTCTTCCCTACCATCTTGATGTCCGGGTCGAAGAACGAGATCGACAAATCGACATTGTAGCCGATAGATCAATCCTCCCGCTGTGGTCGCCAATTGTTTATGGGTGAAAATCGTTTCTGCCGATTTCGGTAAATTCGGGAGGTGAGTGAGAAACTGGTTCAAACCCTAAACAAATGTGCTGCACGTGAGCACTTTATAGATTCGAGAGATCAATCTGTATAAGTCCGGCCTAAACCAAGAAATGGCCGCCCGGACTTGCTTCGGTCACAAAGTGGAGGAGAAGGGTTGATTTGGGGACGGAAGCAAAGAAAGGTGTTGAGACCAGAATAATTCTAGGAGAGTAGCGTCTCGACTTGTATCAGAAAGTGAAATCTTCGGAAGCTTGCAAGAGGTGGAAGCTTTTGGGAGAGCTTGCAAAGTTGCCTTTCTGAGAGTGTAGTATTTTTCTCCCCGACCGAGACTTGTTGTCCGGTGGAAATAGGTAAGACCTATTTATACAAGTCGAGATTGAAACGTACCTGGCCTCATGAAGGAAGAGAGTAAAGGGTGAAATAATGGGAGGAGGTGGTAACCGCATGGTGTTAATGGGTGAAAACGTTTTCACCATTATTTCCTCTTTTATTTGACCGCTTTATTCCTTTTCACGCTTTCTTAATGTGAGCGTAGTGTACGCTGCATGCTGTGACCACCAAACCAAAACCCTAGAAAGCATCCCCCAGTTTGTGTTGATATCTAGAGTGATGGTTGCATCTTGAGTGCAAGTAGTGCTGCTAGGGACGCATGTGGCATGTGCCAATGGCATGTGCGGAATGCCTTCGTTGCGAGTTGCACCTCGAGCGTAAGTGATAATGCCAGAGCTGCTAGTGGCGTGTGTGGCATGTGCCAACGGCATGTGCGGAATGCCTTGGTGGTAGGTTGCACGATTTGCAAGTTAGGCTACCAGCGTGTGTGTTTGGCATGTGCCAATGGCATGTGCGGAATGCCTTGGTGGTAGGTTGCACGATTCGCAAGTTAGGCTACCAGCGTGTGTGTTTGGCATGTGCCAATGGCATGCGTGGCCGACTTGGCCTGGGTTGTATGATTTGCGAGCCTAGGGCGCTATATTTGGCGTGTGCCAATGGCATAGCGGTTTGGAAATATGGCTTGCGGTACGTGTTGGCATGTGCCAATGGCACGTACGGCCATGTTGACCTAATTGCAAGTCTTGCAAACCTAGGGCGCTATATTTGGCATGTGCCAATGGCATAGCGGCTTGGAAATATGGCTTGCGGTACGTGTTGGCATGTGCCAATGGCACGTACGGCCATGTTGACCTAGTTGCAAGTCTTGCAATCCTAGGGCGCTATATTTGGCATGTGCTAATGGCATAGCGGCTTGGAAATATGGCTTGCGGTACGTGTTGTCATGTGCCAATGGCACGTACGGCCATGTTGACCTAGTTGCAAGTCTTGCAAGCCTAGGGCGCTATATTTGGCGTGTGCCAAAGGCATAGCGGCTTGGAAACATGGCTTGTAGTACGTGTTGGCATGTGCCAATGGCACGTATGGCCATGTTGACCTAGTTGCAAGTCTTGCAAGCCTAGGGTGCTATATTTGGCGTGGGCCAATGGCATAGCGGCTTGGAAATATGGCTTGCGATGCGTGTTGGCATGTGCCAATGGCACATACGGCCATGTGACCTAGTTGCAAGTCTTGCAAGCCTAGGGCGCTATATTTGGCGTGGGCCAATGGCATAGCGGCTTAGTTTGGCATGGTTGCCAATGAGTGTGATATGTAGTTTGGTTTTGGTGTGTCATTTGCCGTGGTGCGCGGTGTGCGGCTTGGTTTTGGCGTTGTTTCCATGGTGCGCGTGCGGCTTGGTTTGGCATTGCTACCATGGCGCGGTGTGCGCTTGGTTTGGCATTGTTGCCATGGTGCGCAGCAGTGCGGGCTTGGTTTGGCATTGTTGCCATGGTGCGCGTGTGCGCGGCTTGGTTTGGCATTGCTGCCATGGTGCGCAGTGTGCGGCTTGGTTTGGCATTGTTGCCATGGTGCGAAGTATGCGGCTTGGTTTGGCATTGTTGCCAAGGTACGCATGTGCGGCTTGGTTTGGCATTGTTGCCATGGTGCAAATGTGCGGCTTGGTTTGGCATTGTCGCTTATGGTGCGCAGTGTGCGGCTTGGTTTGGCATTGCTCTTTATGGTGCGCAATATGCGGCTTGGTTTGGCATTTTGCCATGGTGCATGATATGCGGCTTGGTTTGGCATTGTTGCCATGGTGCGCAGATATGCGGCTTGGTTTAGCATTGTTGCCATGGTGCGCAGATATGCGGCTTGGTTTTGGAATTAGGGTTACGTGTTGAAAAAACCCTAATCTGGTATTTTGAAAAAATACCCCTATTAATTATTTACACCTGAGTTAAATGCTCTTAGTTAATGTGTTGCGGGTAACACTAGGTCATGGGTTTTTATGATTTTACCCCTTGTTTAAAAACCACCATCAACGGCTGTCTGATCACAACAACCATAAAAAAAGGAAAGGAACTGAAAAGCAAGCAAACAAACTAAATAGCTCAAGTACTAGACCAAACCATAACTCAGTGACTCTACCATCAAACATATTCAATGGTCGAAGTGCAACAAACTCTTCCATCAATCGATCCAACTGTGAAAGGACGTGACCAGCTCACTTTCTATCTTCCCTACTCTTTGCTGATGGCCCCCGAAACCAATAACCACCAATACGTGCCATATCTAGGGTCACTAGTCCCATAAATACCGCGTAAGCTTCCCTGATATCAGATGACACCTGCAGTCCCCAACCACTCCATCCAACATCATTCATGACGCCCCTCGCGCAACTTTGAATCACTTCGTACTCCTGTTGAGTGGGTAGGGACGATTGACCACACGAATGAATAAGCGCCTTGAGGTTTTCATGCGCTTCACACCAAGTTTCGAACTCTTTTGGCCATGATATAAGCTGGTCCGGATAGTTATCATTCTCCTTGGCGACCTTAGCGTCGAGGAGGAAGTTCCCCACAAAACGTCTTGTAGAAGTCTTTAGAGCATTCCTACAGGAAGCATAATCGATACTAAGTTTTCAAACAAATGACAATAATTGAAAATTAATCAATGGTAGTCTTCTTTTATGTTTCAAAGAAGATTCGTTTTGACTTTACGAATTGGAGATTCGGATAAAACTACCATTTAATTACAAACCATAAATTAATAATGAGTCTGAAAGAGATTGAGGCATATTAACTCCAATTCGATCAATGACTGAAGATTTAATATGTTAAGATTCATTGAAACCAAATAAAACTAATATATATATATATATATATCATAAATACAAAAAAAATAAAATGGGATTAATAGCTAACCATCTCGGTGTCAAATCCCACAAGATCTTGTGGATCTTGAAACCCAATTGTCTGATCTCCACAACTGAAGCAGATCCATACCGAAAAAACCAATTAGTCATACTCATTATTTCACATATGAATGAAGGAATCTTCACTAGCTAAAAAGGAGAATACGAGCTAGCTAAAATGAATTAACAAATACAAAAACTAAATCTTCAAAACCCAGATATATAAGTAGTAACATTATATGGCAAAAGAGGCTATCCATTAAAAAAGTTCTTTGCTTAATTGAAATCTACCCGTCCACCTTGTCTCTCACCCACTCCAATCACCTTCCTCGTCAACCGGTCCTGTATAAGACATAAACTGTTAGTACATTGCACAACACAAGACATCTCATCGATCATCTCGTATGACCGAGATTAAGTTGCAAGTTATCCGAGGTACATAAAGCACATTATCAAGTTTCAAACCACCGGGAAGAATCACGGTTCCAATTTTTTCGAGTTCGCATACTTTCCATCTGGCAAACCTACTGAGCATGCCTTAATATCTTTTACTTCTATCATGTCATATATATTACATGTGACATGATTTGTAGCTCCTGTATCTATAATCCGGGAAGCCCGATGTTGTTTACCTTGTAGTTGAATTTTTATTTGTTTGAGCTCAAAACTCAAGTACTTGTTGAAGTTGAGCTGCCACACTCGGTCAAACCCGTTCCATCTCGCAGATGTCACACCACCCGATTCTTTGAGCTCTTTGGTATATTCGGAGTTATGTGCACGAAATGGAATGTTGCTTCCATGTCCTCTACCACCTCTGCGCCAGTATGCGGAACCGTAACCACCTCTACCTCTACCACCTGTCCCCTCCTCTCCCACAACCTCTCGCCACTCCGAGGTCTATCTCCCCACCATTCGGGGTATCCAATTAGCTGATAACAACCCTCATCGTGAGTGTCCTTGTCTATTACAAGTGTTTACAATACTTGGCAGGATCATATGTATTGGTGGTTGCTCGCTGATCGAGTTCAACTTTAAATGCCATAACATTGTCTTGTACTTCTTTCAAAATACTACATCACTTGTTCGCAATCGTTCGAAATTCACAATAGTTTGATAAGATGCATCGATAGATGGTAGAGGTTCTCTTGCCAACAACCTGTTCACGCATCAATCTGCATACGATATCCAGACCGATCAAAAAATAATGAAGAAAATCTTCTTCTCGTAAAATACTCACCGAGAGTCGCAATATTGCAGGTGCAAAGACCACACTTGCAATGTGGTATCTTCATATATGTCACCAGCTCATCCCATATTTTGTTCAATCTCCCATAATAGACAGCTACACTCTCCGTTTTTTTTCTTGTTTGCAATCACTCGAGAGAAGCTTTCGGTTGATGATTCGTGTTCCACTGACAACACAAAATCTTTTCTTTAAGTGTGTCCAGAGAAGACTTGCATCATCGTAATCTCCTAGCGTCGATCTGATTGAAGATTTTAGTGTGTTGCTAATCCGAGAAACGAGCATTGATTGACTGCAATCCATTTTTCCAACTGATCGGGATCTGCGGGTTCTTTAATGGTGCCATCAACAAAGCCAAACTTTCTCTTGGCTATCAACGATCTTCTAATGGCTCTAGCCCACTCATCATAATTGGTTCCTTTTAAAACAATTAGAGTAATAATAATACTGGACCATCACTTGATCCCGGATGGTACACCGGATTCTTCTTCCGCAAATCATATTCTACATTCTTTCCTTTGGTTCCCGATGGTTACGTTATATCTTCTCCCATCGTGCGTAACTTGAAATAAAATTTTTAGGTTTAGGGTTTTAACCCGGCTCGATACCATGTTAAGTTTTGGTTAAGTCTGTGTCATTCTCATTAACACACAAGATATTTATACAAAGACCCAACTTGGGTCTCAAGGTATTCCAAATATAACTATAATTCTAGGCTAAGAATAACCTTATTTCCTAATATTTCCAACAGTTGAGATCAGTATATGAAGTCTAGTTGCAGTGGAAAAACATGGTGAGACTAATGCAACCATTATAGACTCTTATATTCATTAATTAAAATGAAAAAATGGATCACTAAGCTCAGTTCCGCAATGTCAAGAAAATACACGAAAAATATATACTTGGACTGAAAAAGGAAATAATACAAACACCTTATGAGCCTGAAAAAAATTCGCACAATTCTAACCTTAGTACTAAATTGTAGAACGCCAATACAAGAAGAATCACTAAATTAAAGTAGCAATCGATTAGATTATGACACTAATCAATTATTCATCAATATATCAAACAAGAGATTTACTCGATGTGCATGAATCAATAATCTAAGGGAGTCCTAATTCACCTCTTCTAATAATCAGATTCAAACAAGAGATTCTGTCAAATTGAGAAACATATGAATCCCCGGGTTCCCATTTTTTGCCTCAAATATAGTTTAAAATTTAATTGGTTTGACATTTAACCCTTGTATCCGCTGATGCATGCTTATGTGTTTGTAAATGTCTATGGCCCATTAAAACGGTGACCCAGTTAGCTTTCTGGGCCGTTCCAACATCAACGCAGTAAATTCATTCAAAACCGGCTTCTTTTATGAGAAACGGATGACCCGGCTGAGTTGACCCGTTATTCAGCGGATCCAGTACGAGTCAATGGGTCATTAATCTTTGTGAATCTTTAACATTTTTACACATCAAGATAATCTTACAAACACACATGAACAAAAAAAAACACATAACCCATACGAGATTAAGCAAACAAACCAAGGCTGCAAGAGAACAATTTTTTTGGGTTTTTGTTCCAATTGATCAGCTTGATAATTTGATTCTGATGATGAAGAATAATTAATGATCATTCCGGAATAAACTGCTCCTCAACATCTCTTTAAAAAAGACACATAAAAAAAACCACACTACAAAAATCTGACATCAGCATACTAGGAAAAATCCCCAAATGTTCTAAATCAAATTCCAATACTGAGTTGCCACTAGCTGGCAACTTAGGTTTTAGTATCCAAATACATTGTTTATTAAATGCAATTGATTAGCCCCACTAATTTTTGTAGTTGCAGTATTTGCTAAACATTTTAACTACAAAACTTTTATAGTTGTCGTGTGGTTGCCCAACATTACAAAGAACTAAGTTTATATCTTCTTGCGATTTTATTTAGCAATTAACTTCTTAGTAGCCAAATATCTTGATTCCATAATTGCGATAGGATAAAACAATTAATTTGTAGTTGTCACATCATTGCCGAATTATTCAGCAATAGTTCTTTGATAACTAAGCTTAGCAACAACATGTTTTGGGTTGCAACATTTGAGATTATATCTGGACCAATGAATGTTCATCTGGACTAATGAATGTGCAGCTGGTCAAATGTTTAAACCAATACAAATTTCGTTGATTATTTTAATTAATTGGTCAAACGTTTGGACCAATGAAAATTTTATAGATTGCAGTGTCAAATGTTGGGAGTCTTGGAAATATAACTCAACATTAATAAAAAATAATAATTAAAAGTAAATAAATACCAGAAATAAAGCTAAAGCAAAAAATTTATTTCGGATTAATTAATTTATTTAATTAATAATACATTTATTTATTATTTTAATTAAAACAAAGTATAGATAAGAGATGACATTAAGCATTTTTAAAAAAACAAAAAAACAAAAATAAACGGAGCACTAATCACAATCTGATGGCACCACTGCTGCTCGGTCAGTTCAACAAATGGTCCTTCCGGAGAGATGTCAACTATCAGCTGATAGATTGTTTCTATTACATACATCTGATGGATTCCACCATTACCATAATCACAGTGTGCATTTCACTATACCGCCACTTACGCAATCACTTCATTAGACAAGCTTAAAAACAGCTAATTTTGAGCTCTCATTCAATCTGTATTTAGCTCTCATTTTGAGATTAATACATTACTCATTCCAGATATGGTTCCTCCCTCCAAAAATGATAAACTTGGGTCCTGAATTTAGTTGCAAACAACTACAAAGATCAGAACTAACCAAAAACTTAAAACAAAATCTGAACATTTTAACAAATAAAATCTAACTGTAGCAAAACAATAAATAACCACCTACTACACAACCCACCAAATTATATTTGAGAATTTTGACATCACTTTTGATTAAATTCAAAGAGAGTAGAAAAATAAAAGATAAATGAACAAGAAGCATATCTCCTTAAAAGAGACTTCAAGCTAATGAGATCATCACCAACAGTTAACCACCTATATGCTTCAAAAAATAAAAATAAAAAACTTATTCACCTATAAGTTGATGTTAATTGAACTACCAAAAAAAGATGTTAATTTGATCGAGGCATATAAACAAACACTTAAAATGTAAGAATAAAGCCTAAAAATTTGTTTTTTATGGCTCTGGTAACTTCAATCGCACGGTGTAGCGCCTGGATATATGAAAATGAGAAACGATTCAATGAGATCTAAAAAACTCGAAAGAAAGAAACATTAGATCGCCATCCTTAACTCGAGATTTGAAATATCCGGAAACTCCCGACATGGAATGACAATTACGGAGAAAACAATGTTTCGGCTTCGGTGAGTAATAGTTAAAGTGGTGGATAGTGGAATAAGGCTGATAGGAAAGGAAATGCAAAAATTTCATTCCAAGCAGCAAATGTAAGATTAAATGGAGAGTATAATGAAGACCGCGTGAGAAATTGTTGCTTGGTGCTTCTTCTAGTTTCGACTACAAATTGATGAACAAAGAAGAGAAAGAGGGTACAAGGTGAGATTTAATATTGATGGAGATACAAGGAATGGAACAGATAGTGGTTGTTCCACGGTAATGGAGGAAGAAGAGCGGAGCTTGGCATCGATTGGGTTTCAGTTAGGGGAAAATGATTTAGGGTTTTATCTTATTTATAAGGTATCCTGTTAGAGTTCATATCTCGAGAAAATCGTAATTGTGATAGGTAAATTTTGGACGATTTAATCAATAGGTGAGGTTTTTTTTTTTTTTTTTTTCCTTTTGAAGCATCGTGAGGTGAGTGAACAAGACATTTTCATTCTAGGAAAAAAATGACTAATTAGCCTTTATTGTTAATAATCAAGATTAGTGTTGATAATCAAGATTTGTGTGATAATTAATTTTCACTTATTATAACTCTAAAATCAAGATTATAACTCTAAAATCAGATTTTTAGAGTTATAAAAAAAAAAAAATTAGAGGAGAAGAAAAAGAAAACTTATGTGATATTTGTGAAACCCTAATTTGATTCCCCTTCTAAATTAGTTCCAATTAGCTTTTTCTCGCTCAAAATTATCTAAATTGCTTAACAAAATCAAAACTTTTGAATTTTCGTAAGAACTTACTACAGTCTCGTGACCAACCGTAACTCTTTGTTACTTCTTCGTAAGTTATCGAATCACCAAATCAGAACTAGTTAAATTTGGGGAAGATCCAATCGTAAAACGATTCATAACTAAATTACGGTTGGTAACTAATGAATCGAGACCAACCGTAACTACCCTACGGTTGGTGTGTCAACTTAACTTTTGAACCGTAAATCATTATTTGATAAATTCTTAAGACATATGATTATTTACATTCAAACCGTCAATTACGATTGATAAATATGATGCAAATAAAAACCGTAATCGAACATATTCTCAAAACTAAGAACTTACGGTTGGTTTGAGGATTTAAACCAAAAAAAAAAGACACATGGAATCCCCTTTCTAAATCAAACCAATTGATTATAATATCAAATTAAATACATTTATTTTTTTTTGAAAGTTGGTTTGCACTTTTTTTTGGGACTCCATAAATTGTCTTACGTCGCGGACCCGCTCTCTTGCTCGTTGCATGCTTTAATGGATCTGACTTACAAATCGGTCAAGAAATTGGCAAAATTATTGTTTGCTTATTGTACGAGAAGCTTCTCTTTGTCCGATCGTTTCTTTCTTGAAACTCAATCTTTTTGATGTCTTTGTGGTTGTCTCACACGCAAATGACTTCAATGACAAGAAAAAAAAACTTTAGGAGAATGTATTTGTAACTCTTACACCATATTTTCAATTTGATTTAACGAATATATATGCATGTAAGGATTAACAACATCAAAACATTTTCAATCTCCATTTCAATGACTTAAATCAATGATGCACAAATGGAGAGAAAATTGATAATGATGATAATACCCAAAAGGTTAACATAAATTTGGACATAGATGATGCAACAACTTTGAAAAGACTCAAATTAATCATAGTGATATAGAGAAGAATTCAATGCCCAATTGACTAATATCAAATTAAATACATTTATTTTTTTTCCTGTACAATCAGATCAGACGACCAAGAAAAAAATGTATTTGTAACTCTTACACCATATTTTCAATTTGATTTAACGAATATATATGCATGTAAGGATTAACAACATCAAAACATTTTCAATCTCCATTTCAATGACTTAAATCGACAGAATACCCAAAAGGTTAACATAAATCAGTAAACAACTTTGAAAAGACTGAAATTAATCGGTGATATAGAGAAGAATTCAATGCCCTGGCCGGTTTTCAGAACATTGCTTTGTTAATACTCACTTCAACTCATATGTAGCAAAGTAAAAAAAAAAAAAATCATTGTATGATGTACAGTTAAGCTGTCATTCTCAGTTTCAGTTTGGATTTGCAATGTTTGCAACCCTATGCTACTGAAACAATATAAATGAGATTTGGATTTGCAATGTTTGCAACCCTATGTTCATACACATAGATACAAAATAAAACTATTCAGCGACCACAATACAAACCATAGATACAAAATAAAACTTCAAATTAATCTTAAACTAGAATTACTCAATAACTTGATCTTCACATACAACCTGAAAGTATCTTTAATAAAGATGAGAACACTGACTAAATTATAATACAAATATAAATCCTCAAAACCCAAGGAACGTAGCATGTAAAAAAGAGACTGATAATAGAAAAGTTCTCCTCGCTAAATTGAAGACCGCCGATTCAGCTGTTTGAAATTAGTTTATGAAAATGGTAGTCATGCCCAGCTAAATTGAAGACCGCCGATTCAGATGTTTGAAATTCTTTTTCTTATAAGCCATCTGTAACACGTTGTCACCAATTTGTTTAGCGAGAACAAGACACCAACTAGAAAAGATTCTAAAGAAAATGGTAGTCATGCCCAGTGAAATTATCATAGTTTTTTGAGAGGAGAAATCATTGTGTGGAAGTTGTTGTTGATGGCCATGTATTTATTCGATGTTTCGGATTCCATTGATGGATCATGAACAAGAGAGTTTGCTGCTGTTGAGATTTAGGGTTTGGTTTTGGATTCTTTTTTCTTCTCAGCGCAGCTAGATAGAGGCGGAGAGAAAGAAATGAGGGCAACTATTTTACTTATAAGGTCAAGAGACGTAGCTCTAGATTAGGGTTAAATTGTAGTCATTGATATTCTTTAGATTTAACGGCTCACGAATTTTATAACTGAAAGTAATCACTGACCGAAATTTGATTATAGACGGCTGTGATTTGTTTTATACATGCACACGATAGGTACGGAGATTAAATTGTTTGACTCGTGGGAAAATTTTAGGGTATTCGGACGTATGAAGTTAGTTATACAATTATTTGCATTTCTTAAATAATGAACTGCAGGGTTGTATTGGACTTGCAAAAGGATAGCGTGAAAAAACTTTACCAAATTCTATACGTAGAACAGTTGCCCTCATTTCTTCTTCTCGGCCCAGAGAGAAAAAAGATCAAAAAACCTAACCCTAAATATCAAATTGATTCTGCACCCTCTCATATTCTTCTTTTTCATGATCCATCAATGGAAGCGAAACATCAAATATGTATATGGCCATCGACCGCAACTCCTAAACACAATGATTTCTCCTCTCAAAAACAATGATGTCATCTCGCTTTGCACTTTACCATTTCTTTAAGTGTTTTTCTAGTCAATATCCTTCTCGGGTAAACAAATTATTGTCTTCTCCTTGTTTCTTAAGGATCTTTAAATGTCCTGGATTTGATACTTATTTCAGTTGATATTGTTGTGTCAACTTCGATTATAGATCAATGACAGGGTTTTCTGAGTCCGTAGAAGCGGAATTTTTTTAATTCATGCCTCTCTTAAGAGTTAAATGAAGTTGTTACTTGTTGTGAAAAACTGTAAGCTACTTTTCACAATGAGGATTCGTGTCTTGATGACTATTCATCAACCGCGTCGTTTAGAATTATGGATTGTGGGTACTCGGGAGATTTTAGGGCGTATCTCTAAGAAAGTGTATGCTCTCATGTCAAATCGGATTTGGTGAGACAAATAAACTTCCTAAATTGTAGCATGGAGAAATGCTCTGCAAGTGCAAGTCAATGCTATTCCTAGTGCATCAATCTCGTTCTAGAGGAGGAATACCATGACTCTAATCACGAAACTCTATGTAGCCATTCAGCTCATGTAGAAGTTGTAACGTTAATTCGAATTAATTACATAGTTTCCAGCTAAGTATTTGGTAATTTACGATGAAGCTTATTGAATAATTAATCATGGGGGTGATAAGCAAGTAAGTGCGTATATTTTTATACCCACATTTATACTAGCTAGGTCTAGATATTTTGATAATAATATTATTAAGAAAAAGATCTAAAGAAACACTACACCATATCTTGTATTTTGCAACGCTTCAATTTCGGGGTTGCGCAACGGATATAGACGTTGCACCCTTTGAAACGTTAATATCCGTTGGTCACCAAAAAATACGTTGCACTAAATCCTAATATAAAAAAGTAAATGAAAATCAGGACGCGCTTGACATTATTAAATAAGTCGGGGACTTAAATGTCCATCTAATTCCTATTATCCTCCCTTTTATTTTATTTTTGCTTATTTTCTTCTTATATTTTCTCTTTCACAACATCGAGTTTTCCTCCCCCTTTTCTTCTTCTCCTCTAACCCTAAGCGACATCTCCAAATCCAACCCAAATTTTTATAAATCGAAACCCGTTTCTCCTAAAACGTATCTCATGAATCAAAACTAACTGAAGTCAAACCCAATATTTCAATAACTCAAACTTTTCTTTTGTAAAGCAGTTGAAAGGTGTGTTGATCCAATCTGAAGTTTTTTTTCTCCAGTGATGAACTATCCTGTATGTGTATAAATTTTATGGTGATAGATCTATTACCCTTGATTTATAACGATTTTTCCTAATTGATTTAGGGTTTTTTTTTTCTTCTTATAGTTATCATTTAAATCCCTAGATTTATAAAAAAAAAAATAATCATAATTGTTTCTTAATCAGGAGACGGAGATAGTTTATGGTGTTGTTGATGATAACTTTGAGGTGAAGGGTAAGTATAAACTGAACTATAACTTCTTGATTTAGTTCTGTCACTTTATGTTGTATTCTTATACGGGTTTCATTTTTAAATTGTAGTCACCAGAAGAATCTCTTCTGCACAGATTCTGTTTGCAAAAACTCTCTAGAAACCTCCAAACAAATTGTAATTGCACCACCACTAATAGCTTATCTTAATATAAAATAAAAATGTAAATTTTGTTGTACTTTAACAAGTGCTTAATCAGGAGGAGACACCCGTGCTTTACAGTTTGGTCTTCGGTGAAGGTGTTGTTAATGACACGACTTATGTGGTGCTCGTCAATGCAATTCAGGACTTTAATATCTTACTCGCATCAATTCCAAAATCGCATTGCAACTTTTTTGGGAACTTCTCATATTTATTTATCACAAGCACACTTTGCTTGGAGCATTTGTAAGTCTTTCCCATAAAAACCCCTAAGTTTGTAATCTGGGTTTTGTATGCTTTTCCATGACTAAGAGTTGTACTCTTAATCTCTTATGCATCATTTTGTTCTCTTTTATTTCTTACAGGGCTGGACTTTTGAGTGCATACATCATTAAAAAGCTATATTTTGTGAGATAATATTTAATGTTCACTTTCTTATGACCACTTTTCCTTCTATCCTTCTTTCATGTGGTTCGTGTCTTTGGGTTCGCTGGAAAACTATCTCAAGATTCTACAACACTCTATTTGCATAAGTTTGTGCCAATTTCAGGCATTCTAATGACCATGAGGTTGTGATGATGATACTTATGGCTTAACTTTCTTATATGCTAGCCGAGGTAAGAGTTCTTTGTAACTTTCAAAGTTTCTTCAAGGACCTGGTCCTTGTTACTTTTTGTTTTTGTTTACAAATTGCCTAACATGGATATTTTTACTACAGTTATTCCACCTAAGTGCAATTCTTGCAGTGTTATTTTTTGGGATTATGATGTCACATCGACTGGTGCAAGGTTTGTGTGGAAAAATACACCGTATCTTGTAGGCATATCTTATAAGTTACAGATGAAGTGAGTATAAATTGAACTATAACTTCTTTGTGTAAGTTTTATACCTATTCACTTTCGTATCACTGATTTCGCAACTTATTTGTCCTGTGAAATTATTCACTATGTTTCTTTTGTTGAATTAATTGTAGCTTTAGCACTCACTGTGTGCATTTTATTTGATTCAAGAAGAAACTCTTATCATGTAGGTCTCTGTGATGATGCTCTCGAGGGAGTACACTATCGAAGTATCTCAGGGGGCGAGTATTTATGTGGAATTTCTCATTATGTCATTCAGTAGCAATGTGGTTCAGCAGCCTTTTCATTTGCATCCTTTTCAGGAGTTGCTTAACTCCACTTTGCTGAAAGTGTGTTACTAATGCAATCACTTTGTTTTTCAGGTTTTCATTGTTGTTGCTCGTGAGGTGGCACACAAATGGTTCGGAATCATGTTACAAGTAAGACATAGGACTTAATCCTCTTGTCAGAGAGACCTTTTAAATTAGTTTCTTTTTTAGTACATGTGCTTGTGAGTTGAATAACAACAAGAGTCTGTCGCGATACAGACGGTTGGCGTTCTTCTATGCAACTACTGATTATTTTTTTTAGAAATGACCATCACTTTGTGGTTTAGCAAACGCTTTGCACTGCAGGGAATTACACTAAAGCTGACACCATTGCGGAATTTTACAACTTTAAAGTTAAACCTTTCAGCTTTGGAAAATAATTCCGTGTTACCATTTCTCACTGTTATTTGTTTGTTTACCGTAGACCACAGTAGCGAACTTAATCGAGAGAGGTTTTAAGACCCTCCGAAGGGAAATATTGTGGTAAAATGAGTTCAGGTGGTGGATGATGTTTCACATAAACATCTTCGCAGAAAGGTAAGGTTTTGGGATTTTTTTCTTTATTCAATAAGTAAGTTTGTTTATTCTGTTCATCCTCTACTGCATCTTTATTCTTTTTTGTTTGCTCTTGGTTGTTTGAATCAGTTCCTAAGGAGTCGTGGTTTTCATCAATGAATTGCACAATCAATTAGATGAAAGTTGGGGTCTGTATTATTTTTCTCCTTCGCTTGTGTTGTATTATATCTTCAGCTTACCGGGGGGGGCATCACTTTTGCTTTTGCTGGACAACATTTCATATGTGAATGGATATTTGTTAACAAGATCATTTATTGAACCGGAGGGATATTAATCGGCGATGGGTGCATGTTCATTAAGTTCTATGCTTGCTCGCTTTGGGTTTCCTAAACAATTCTTCTTGTTTAATTGTAGGAAATTCAAGATATTATGGTATGCAAAAATGCATCTGGATATATTTATTAAAGACGAAGAAGGTATGAAAGGAAGATTTGTCTTTTGTTGTCACATATTTCTGGAGTCATTGATGGCGTTGTTTCATTGCTTTATAATGCAGCTTTTTTTTTTTTTTTGTCCTCAGTTCTTTTTTTCTTGTTCGCATATCTGGAGTAATTCAGTATCTCTAGCTAATTGTTTGCCTTACAATCTAAATTTCAACTTTTTCTCATTAAGCTGTACTTTAGACTCAGGGAAACTAAATAAAATTATTCTTTGCCAACTCGTAAATGTATAGGTGCTTGCGGCGGACATACTCAGGTCAGGCACTACTGACTGCAAAGTTGAATCTCAGGAGAGAAGTCTTCATCTTGATATATCGCAGGGATTCATCCTTCATAAGCTTATTGAGCTCCTCAGCAAATTTCTTGAAGTCCAGAATACCCGTTCTAGGTATGTGGATTTTCCTGCCTTGTCTAATTATGGTTATGTTCTATATTTGTTTTGAGCTTTGTTCTGCATGATATAGTAAATTGACTAGGCATGATTTGAAACCCAAATTCTCCTATTACTGAAACGAATTTTGTGGCTATTAATTTGAAGTATATGGGTCATATTAAACTTTTTTTACATCACCGCAATCAACATCTTATTTCGCTAATCGCAGATTGTTTGTATTTGTAACTCATAGCACTTTGAAAAGTGTTCTTGACCTATCATTAACCTATCATATCCTACTATTATACAGATGTGTCGTCTTTTATTAACATTCAAGCTATCTCGTGAACCACTCTTCTTCTTTAATCATGAAACCATTCTTGTTCTGCAGCAACTGTGGATTATGGCATTATGCGAGCTTATTACTTCTATAATGTGTAAAGTGTTGGTGATTTTATAGGAAATTGAATGTATTGAAGTAATTACTCATCAGTTATTCCTATGTCATTATTTATTTTTACTTGGTTTTTCTAAATTTATCATATTTAGTATAACTGATGATGCAAACTAGCAACTAAAACTTTGCCAATATTTTTTTTAATCTAGGTTTGGAACCTGTGGTTCATGATTTTATGCTGGATGAAGGAAGACTGACTTGATGAAACATGTGCTTGTAAAACCGAGCCTTTTGAAAGGAATTACTTGCTCCTTAGATTAGTGGTTTAGAAAGACTAACAATGTCTTACTTTATTTTTATGAATCTGAATTCTAAAAGCACAATGGATTGGATAGTGACAACCATAGAAATTGAGACATGGCTGAGAGGTAGTGAAAACAGTGTAGCTTTTATTGCACCGTTAAATGAATGATCATGTCTAAATTTTGCACTAGTGTCCCCCATGATGCTTCCTTTTTCTCTCATGTTCTCTTCTTTTTCACATGAATATTTAGACTTGGTTATCATGTCTGCTAGGTGGAAAGTCTTGGAATAATGCCAATACAAGACGTGGTTTTCGTTCCTTTATTCTTAATGGGGAATAACGTATGTTTGCTTCACTTTGTTTTCAATCTCCTCCTTTATTCTTCTGATTTGTAATTAACATTTTTATTGTTCTTTCTGCAGAAAAGATGCTATGAAGCTGGTAATTTATGGATGGATTGGTCGATTACATCATGTCATTGTGCCCAGCTGCAGCAAAAGAATCGAGGTACCTTGTAGAGGCTAGTTGAAACTTGGGAAAGTCCTGTAGTGTGCCAACATACACACTCCCACTATTTTCTTGTTGCTCTAATCCTTAAAGCTAGTACTAAGCTAGTATTGTGAGCATATTTGGAGTAACAACCGGAAACAATAGCTTCATAACAATATTTCTTAGGGCTATTTTGTGTTTCCTCCCCTCCCAAGATCGCTAATTAGCGTTTCCTCCCCAAATAGATGTAAATTAGCGTTTCCTCCCCTCGTCAAGTATTCCATCCATTCTCCCCGTTAGGTTGAGTCAACACCAGTGTACACGTGGCAGAACTAAAAAATTTTCTTGACAAATTGTCCAAAATAACCTCGTCTTCTTCTTCACATAAAAGTTTCACCAAAGTGTGATTTTTTATTAGCAGAGATGAATAATCAATAATCCTTGGTTCTTATTAGCACCTCATTCGATTTCCATATTAGAGAATTGAAGTTGTACTAGATCGCGACATCCTGTGAGAAACGAATCTGATTTATTTACTTACCAAGTGGTGGAAACACAACTTTTAAATTTCTGCAGAATAATCAAAACAGGTACAAGATGATAAATTAGCAAAGATTGATGATGAGAAAAAAAAATAGATCAATTGAAATGGAACGAATCTGGTAATGTTTTTTGTTTTTTGTCTATGAGATTAATATCCAATAAATTGGGGTTTATCTCAAAATCTAGGGTTCTAATCGTTTGTTTCTGAATCTAATGGGAGAAAAGGGATGGTATGTTGTTTAGGTGATATCGATTGAGAAGATGGTGAAGAATTAGAAATTATAAGATGGGTATTTTCTTGATTTACAATTAAAGCCGTGAACGAATGAAGAAATCCTGCTGTTGTTACGGAGATGGTAGAAATAAATCCGGATTTGGTTTAGAATCAAGAAGAGAAGAGACGAATTGAAGTTGTTGTTGTTGTTAATTACATGGGTTGTACTCGAATTTGTGCTAGGGTATGTATGATTGCAGTTACAGATCTTAGATGGTGTCGTGTGCTCATGAGTTGATGCAGATTGGTTAATTTCTGGCGAGTAATTGATGTTGGGATTACATGGAAATAACAGAAACTAGATGTAGTTGAGGGCACTGGGCACTGGAGGTGATGTTAAGCTGAATGGAAGAAGGTTTGATTTGCTGGTATAGATGAATGTAAGGGAAAATAATTGCATAAAGGGAGTGTGTGGCTCACTGACCTTGCATCTCCCATTAGATTACCACTTCCACTTGCACCCCGGTGACATAGAATTCACAACATACTGATCAGGTAGGGAAGAAGAGATAGATGATTGGATATGAAGGGATTGTTGTACATGTTGCTGCTGCCTTTAGTTCTTCGGTGTTGTTGTTGTTGCCGTAGTATAGGAGGGTATTCCGGGTATTTCAATTGACACGTGTTTATCTTTTCCACATGTACACTCTTGCTAACTCAGCTAACAGGAGAATGGATGGAATACTTAACGAAGGGAGGAAACGCTAATTTGCATCTATTTGGGGAGGAAACGCTAATTAGCGATCTTGGGAGAGGAGGAAACGCAAAATAGGCCTATTTCTTATATTCCGCAATGGAATTTCATTGTATTTTTTCCAAACTTGGTTTATATTGTTGTAAGGATTAGTGATTATCTGATCAATTGGGTCTTTTAGTTGATCTACAATGGTATATGAATGTGCAAAATATATTTTCAGGTGCAGAAATTCGTCAGAATTCTATTTTTCACCTGGAATTATCGTCGAATTTTTTTTTAATCAGAAACGGGTTTGCAACGTATATAAGTGTTGCTCAAATTAGAGTAATACGTTGCCTAAATTATTGTAAATCGTTGCACAAATTAAAGAATCCGTTGCTCAACAAACGTTGGTAATCTATTTTACCAACGTTTATATACGTGCACAAATTAATTTGACCAACGGATTTTGGCGTTGCACCAAAATTTTCTACGCCATATTCCCAACAAGATATTAGCGTTGGTGAAATTCATTTGCAACGCGTATATCCGTCCCAAATCGGATGTTTTGGTGTAGTGAAATGGTAGAATTTGAAATTGAAAAAATGGTAGTTTTTCGAGAGGAGAAATCATTGTGTGGCTAAATTGTTGTCGACGACCATGTGCAATTAATGTTTCTGCTTCCATTTAATTATGGATGGTGATGAGAGTTTGTTGTTGATTTTGAGGGTTAGATTTCAAATGCTTTTTCTCTCTACACAGCAGCCAAAATGGAGGCGGAGTACAAGAAATGAGGCAACTATTCTACTTATATGGAGTTAGTTAAAAGTCAATCCTGCTACATGACCCGCTTGATAATAGCTGCTTAACAGCTGATCCCATGTGGCAGGCACAATCGTTTGATGAGGTGTTTGTTCTCCGATCCCACGTCATAGAAGAAAACCGCAGGAAAATCAACAACTTACCATTTTTTTCTGAGAAAATCATACAGAGAAGATATCTGCATCTTCTCAAATTAACATTTGGGAGAACAAATTTGTTAAGGTAAATAATACAAAATTAATCTGGATTTAATTATTGGGATGATCGAAAAAATTGATCTCTGATTTTTTCAAAGAATTCAAACTATTTAAGTTCTCTGATTTCTTCAACCCAATTCCTCTCTTTAGCAAAACTATTTTTACAATTTTTTTAAATATCACAAAGAGGTGACTCTAGGAGAAATCTTTTCAAGAAGATTGACACATCCCTTAGTGGAGAGTCACATCCCTTGGGATAAGACACTACACATTGAAAAGGTTTAAGTGAGTGGACACATCCATTCACACTAACTAAATCCTGTTTCTATTCAAAATTCCAACAACTACTAATAATGGAGAAACCAACAATTGTCGGTGAGAACATCATAGTTTCTTGAGAAGAAAAATCAATGTATGGAAGTTGTCGTTAATGGCCATGTATTTATTTGATGTTTCTGCTTTCATTGATGGATAATGAACAAGAGAGTTTTTCTGTTATTTATTTTTAGGGTTTAAGTTTTGGATTTTTTTCTCTGCGCAGTTAGATAATGGAGGCGGACAAGAAATAAGGGCAACAATACTTGTTATAAGGTTTTGACATGTATCTCTAGGTTAAATTATAGTCGATGATATGCTTTGGATTTAACGGCCGACTCACAAGAATTTTATGTCCGACCGTAATTTCTGGCCGAAGTTTGATTATAGAAGGCTGTGATTTGTTTTATACATACACGCGATAGTTACAGAGATTAAATAGTTCGACTCGTGGGAAAATTTTATGGCACATCACTAAGAAAGTTTATGGCCTATGTCAAAGGGAATACCTATAAGTGCAACCGAAATGGGAAATACAAATTATCACATGATGAGTGCAAATGTTGATGGCCAACAGCTAGATCAAACTACCACGCTCAATGATCTAGCTAGTACCACTCCGAGAGAGGTTCGATAACTCCAGCATTTCTGGTTTTCAAAAAGTTCGGGCACCAAGAAGTTCACATTAAGGGTACCTTGTTTGTCCACAATAAAGTATGTTCACCATCCCCGAAACTCAAGAAAAAATGGAGTATGTCTTGTAACTTGATACATATCCCGCCAGCATAGAGAATTGACGTGTGACCAAAAATCGCCATATGACCCGAAATATATCTCATTACCTAAACACTCCAAGGTTACTCGATATCTACATTATTGGATGAGATGATCAACAACAAGCGACATTGATTATACTACACCCATTATAATTCAGTGCAGTGACACCAATCCGTGCAACGATTAAATTTTTCCAATGGAAGACTCACTCATTCAAAGCAACCTTCCAAGTAATTTTGTTACCGTGCCACCTAATATCACTACATCACTAAGACAAGCCAATTCAGAGAGTTGTTTATAGAAGAAGTTCCCATCAAATTCCATTGTACTTTTTTTTTCCTTCTTAACAAAACCTACAATTTGTAACTTATTTTTAGACATTTGATATCAAAGTACTAACCAAGTCCCCTACTTTGTTTATCAGAGTTCTAGCCAAATTTAAGAGATTAGAATACCGAGTTAGGTTAATATTAAGTACGAGTTAGCCAAAGAAGAAACTTGGTTTGGGCGTAAGTCTAAAACAAAATGTTTTTGGGATGTAATGATAGGTAGATGTCAACAAAAATTGAGTACTTGGAGGAGGAGATATCTCACAAAAGGTCAAAGACTATTATTTCTAAATAGTGTGCTAGCTAGTATGCCTATTTACTACTTATCAATATTTCAGATGCCTATGTCAGTTATGAAATCTCTGGAGAAGATTATGAGAACATTCTTATGGGGTTCTTCAAATAATTCTACAAAGAGAAGCTGGGTGGCTTGGTCAAAAGATAATATACCAAAAGCTAATGGAGGCATTGAACTTAAGAAGATAAAGTTAGTTAACAAGGCTCTTCTCTGTAAGTGGATTTGGAGATATAGTAAGGAAAAGGATGCTCATTGTAGGCAATTAATCTTGGAGAAATTTGGAGGTAATCCACATTCTTTTTCCCGAAATAGTAACTCTAAGCCAATAAAACATAGTTTATGGGCAGGAATTTTGAAAGCAAGAGATTATGTTAAAGATAACACATCTCTTTCAGTTCAAAATGGCAAGATTATTCTTTTCTGGTTGGATAAATGGATTGGAGGAGTAATCCTTAAAGATAGATTCCCAGCTATTTTCAAATTTTTCAAAATATGGGATGGCTACTGTCAGGGATATGCTTAATCCTCAAGGTTCTTGGAGTTTTGATTTTAAGAGAAACCTAAAGGAAGCGAAGTTGGAGAAATAACTCATCTTGTTCAACTCTTAGATGGATTTGCTCAAAATATTTATTCCTTTATGGTTGAAGACACAAGGAAATGGGATTTTGGTGATGGTATTTCAGTTCATATTGTTATTCTTCCTTTGGTGTGGATGGGTTCTTATATTTTTCTCACAGACAGATATGGAATCCTAAGATACCCTTAAAGGTTTCTTTCCAGGTATGGACATATGTCATGAAGGTTCTCCAACACTAGATATTCTTCATAAAGTTGGGTTAGTCAATAACAGCCGATGCCTTTCTTTGCTCTTCTGTTGAGGAAACTCAAAACCATCTTTTCCTCTATTGTTCTGAAACTAGGAAACTATGGAATTATTTTATTGAAACTTTTGGTGTTAGCTGGGTGTTCTCTGAGACTGTGAAGTCCAACATTTGGGAATGGAAGAATAACAAAATCAATGCAATGGTGAAGAAATTATGGGGATACCACCATTTGCAATTTGGTGGAACATCTGGAAGGAGAGAAATTCAAGACTCTACAATAATAACAAGAGAAAACTAGAGCATCTAACTGTCTCTGTTAAATGCACCTTGTATAATTGGTCTGTGCATACAAAACTTTTTGAGGGTTATGCTCTTAGCACATTGATTTGTAACCGGAATGAATTATTTCACGGATAGCTTCTTTCCTCTTCCTGGGCTTCTTTCATCATTTTGATGAGTAAAGTCTCTTTTTCGATACAATTTGCCCTTTTCCTTTCAAAAAAAAAAAAGAAGAAACTTGGTCATTACTTTTTCTTGAATTAGATTGGTTGTTCCTTTTGGATTATATCCATTGGGTTAATTCTTTGGGCCTCTTGTGCTACATTGGGGTTCTTACCCTTGATAAGGGCACGGGTTAGGGTTTATGATGTAGCTATAAATGAACCAGCTACACAGGAAACCACTACTCTCTAACTATTTTACACTAAACGCAGCCGTCTTCGTCTCCATCAGATCTCTAATCCTCCGAAACTCTTTTATTTTGATTTTCTCTTGTTTACGAAATGGATTACTGGGATGATCTTAGAATCTATATACACAATCAAAATAAAACCACAAGAATTATGATTTTTCCTCTCAAATGTTTCTCATCAATAACCTTCTATGAGGTTATTTGTCTGGATCGTTTGGATTGATTTACTCAAAGTGTTTGTATTGAAGTAAATCAAGACAAGGTTATTCTTAAACTTGTTCTTATACAAATTTCAAGGGTTAATTTAACTTGTATCACAAACCTAATTTGTGGAATTCCGATGATTCTGTATGTTTAATTTAATTAATTATTCCAAGAAAATATAAGACTTTTGTTCTTAATGTTAATGATTTTGGGTTTTTTGTTTTATTGGCTTTTGAATTATGATTGATAGTCATGACATGTATGTCAAAGTTATCTTAGAATCTATATACACAATCAAAATAAAACCACAAGCATTATGATTTTTCCTCTCAAATGTTTCTCATCAATCACCTTCTAAGAGGTTATTTGTCTGGATCTGTTGATGGTGGTTTTTAGACAAGGGGTAAAATCGTAAAACCCCATGACCTAGTGTTACCCGCAACACATTAACTAAGAGCATTTAACTCGGTGTAAATAATTAATAGGGTATTTTTTTCAAAATACCGGATTAGGTTTTCAACACGTAACCCTAATTCCAAAACCAAGCCGCATACTACGCACCATGGCAACAATGCCAAACCAAGCCGCATCTTTGCGCACCATGGCAACAATGCCAAACCAAGCCGCATACTGCGCACCATGGCAACAATGCCAAACCAAGCCGCACCCTGCGCACCATGGCAACAATGCCAAATTTCCAAGCCGCTATGCCTTTGGCCCACGCCAAATATAGCGACCTAGGCTTGCAAGACTTGCAACTAGGTCAACATGGCCGCACGTGCCATTGGCACATGCCAACACGTGTCGCAAGCCATATTTCCAAGCCGCTATGCCTTTGGCCCACGCCAAATATAACGCCCTAGGCTTGCAAGACTTGCAACTAGGTCAACATGGCCGCACGTGCCATTGGCACATGCCAACACGTGTCGCAAGCCATATTTCCAAGCCGCTATGCCTTTGGCCCACGCCAAATATAGCGCCCTAAGCTTGCAAGACTTGCAACTAGGTCAACATGGCCGCACGTGCCATTGGCACATGCCAACACGTGTCGCAAGCCATATTTCCAAGCCGCTATGCCTTTGGCCCACGCCAAATATAGCGCCCTAGGTTTGTAAGACTTGCAACTAGGTCAACATGGCCGCACGTGCCATTGGCACATGCCAACACGTGTCGCAAGCCATATTTCCAAGCCGTTATGCCTTTGGCCCACGCCAAATATAGCGCCCTAGGTTTGCAAGACTTGCAACTAGGTCAACATGGCCGCACGTGCCATTGGCACATGCCAACACGTGTCGCAAAGCCATATTTCCAAGCCGCTATGCCTATGGCCCATGCCAAATATAGCGCCCTAGGTTTGCAAGACTTGCAACTAGGTCAACATGGCCGCACGTGCCATTGGCACATGCCAACACGTGTCGCAAGCCATATTTCCAAGCCGCTATGCCTTTGGCCCACGCCAAATATAGCGCCCTAGGTTTGCAAGACTTGCAACTAGGTCAACATGGCCGCACGTGCCATTGGCACATGCCAACACGTGTCGCAAGCCATATTTTCAAGCCGCTATGCCTTTGGCCCACGCCAAATATAGCGCCCCTAGGCTTGCAAGAATTGCAACTAGGTCAACATGGCCGCACGTGCCATTGGCACATGCCAACACGTGTCGCAAGCCATATTTCCAAGCCGCTATGCCTTTGGCCCATGCCAAATATAGCGCCCTAGGCTTGCAAGACTTGCAACTAGGTCAACATGGCCGCACATGCCAAACACACACGCTGGTAGCCTAACTTGCAAACCGTGTAACCTACCACCAAGGCATTCCACACATGCCATTGGCACATGCCAAACATACACGCTGGTAGCCTAACTTGCAAACCGTGCAACCTACCACCAAGGCATTCCGCACATGCCTTTGGCACATGCCAAACATACACGCTGGTAGCCTAACTTGCAAACCGTGCAACCTACCACCAAGGCATTCCGCACATGCCATTGGCACATGCCAAACACACACGCTGGTAACCTAACTTGCATACCGTGCAACCTACCCTCAAGGCATTCCGCACATGCCATTGGCACATGCCACATGCGCCACTAGCAACGCCACTTGCACTCAAGATGCAACCAACACTCGAGACATCAACACAAACCGGGGATGCTTCTTTAGGGTTTTGGTTTGGCGGTCACAAGATGCGGCGTACACTACGCTCACATTAAGAAAGCGTGAAAAGGAATAAAGCGGTCAAATAAAAGAGGAAATAATGGTGAAAAATGTTTTCACCCATTAAACCATGCGGTTACCACCTCCTCCCATTATTTCACCCTTTACTCTCTTCCTTTATGAGGCCAGGGTACGTTTCAATCTCGACTTGTATAAATAGGTCTTACCTATTTCCACCAGAAAACAAGTCTCGGTCAGGAGAAAAATACTACACTCTCAGAAAGGCAACTTTGCAAGCTCTCCCAAAAGCTTCCACCTCTTGCAAGCTTCATAAGCTTTCACTTTCTGATACAAGTCGAGATAATACTCTCCTCAACACCTTTCTTTGCTTCCCTCCCCAAATCAACCCTTCTCCTCCACTTTGTGACCGAAGCAAGTCTGGAACGGCCATTTCTTGGTTTAGGCCGGACTTGTACAGATTGATCTCTCGAATCTATAAAGTGCTCACATGCAGCACATTTGTTTAGGGTTTGAACCAGTTTCTCACTCACCTACCGAATTTACTGAAATCGGCAGAAACGATTTTCACCTATAAACAATTGGCGACCACAACGAAAGGATTGATCTATCGGCTACAATATCGGATTGTCGATCTCGTTCTTCGACCCGGATGTCAAGATGGTAGGGGAAGGCGACTCAATCCGACTCAACTACCGTACGACCCTTACTAGTTGTAAAAACTACACAAGAAAACTGGGGACTTGTCAAGATGATATTAATCAATCGAAGATGCTACCAACGATTGGGGACTTGTCAATATGCTACCAAGAAACCGCCATCAAAACCGCCTTTTACATGGAGAGGGGCGTGTTCGCAAAACCTATGAAGTGAGTAAATTCATATTGGCAAGATAAACAATCCATTTTTAGGTTCTTAGTAAAACCGTCATACTACTGAGTCTTGTGCCTATTGCTAGCACACACTTTCATAAAAGCAATATTCTTTTCCCAAAACATAATCGAGTCATATTATCAAAACCATTCATCCCAGAAATGATCCAATACCCTAAAAAGCTACCAGCTGTCTATCAAAGATCAAGTTTTGAACCGGACATCCAATATGTCTTTCAAAAAAAAAAAAAAAAAACCTAAATGAAAGTTTAACAGAAAACGTTCAAGGAAAATCGTCCAACAAGTCTGCTCTTCTTGGAGAAAGTCAACTTTGCGTCTTCAAGAGCCGCTCTCTTCATAGTCAACATCTTGGAAAGCTTTTCGAGTTCCATCTCTTGTCGGGCAATCTCCTCGGCGGAAAGTCTTTCGATTGCTGCATCTTTCAACTTTTGATCTCGGCAAGGCCTTCGACAAACCACGAAGTGTTGAACTCCTTTTCTACGCACACGTCGCGATGGTGCTCCCGAAATCGGCAATAACGTCTTGAAACGCGTGACCGGTCACCTCACGCATATCCTCGATGGAAGATAAAGCCTCTTCCACACGCTTAACCAGCGCAAATAGACTAGTGACTTTCTTGGTTGTAGCCATATGTCCGTGCTTCTCCCAGTTCTGTGTACAACGCCTCATGCTTAGCCGGCACGCTAAAGCCGCCAACCAAAGACATGACCTGGATAAGGAACCAAGTACGGGGGATCAAAATGGCGCCTGCAAGTGGCCTCACGACTCAAAGGGTCTTCTTCCATGTCTTCGGCAACAACCATCGAGAGAATCATCCACCGTTTGAACCACGTACGTGCCCCGGCAATTGGCTAACTCCCATCTCCAAGTCACCGGCGGTGGTCACCAAAGGCAAGTTTTCGTGTGACTCCACCCCATAATCGTCCTCCGAACCGGATTCCTCCTGCAAACTTGAGTTAGACATTTTTCAAAAGAAGAAACAGAAGAAGAAGAAAGAAAAGAAGCGCGAAACTCACCGAACCACTTCCCGAAGAAGAACCAGTCTTGCCCGGAGGAATCACTCTCGCTTGTTGAACTTTCTTCTTTCTCGACTCATCACCGCTATGAGTAGGCTCGGTGTCACCGAATTCCTTGAAGAAACGGCGTCTCCTCGGCAACGTGCAAGGGCCGCGAAAGCATTAACACTACCGAAGCCTGAAGGAAACAAGACACATGTTCTCAGCCGAAATTCACGTGTTTTGAGACAAACCAATGAAGAGGCGACACATACCTGGTTATTGGAAGAACTGAAAGACACAAGAGCCGTGGGAGGATCTTGTGAAACCGTCCGGAACCCGCTAGCACGATTCTTCGTTCTCCGTTCTTTGGCCTGGGGACTTTCCGAATTGCTAGGCAACTTTCGCTTGGGATCTCTCAACATTGGATACTTCTTCAAAACTGCTGGGGAAGGTTTGCAACGAACGTTTTCCACCACGTTATTCACAAAATCTCGGATCATAATAAACTCGTCGCACCAAAACTCATTATAGCCGAAGGTCATCGGGTTACTCTTCCCATTGTAAAGAAGGGAAGACGGATACCCGACTCAAGAGCATCGGCGTCAAGGGCGACACGCAACGAATCCTTAGGGATCACCGGCCGGTAAACAAGAGGCACCCCTTGATCGAAACCCATGTGACGAAAGCAAGCACGGTCAATATTATAGCGGCTATCTCGAAAGATCCCACGAAGAAAGACGGTATATAACCGGGCGGCGGCTACGAATGAACAGGTTTTCACCAACACTCAAATCGTCATCGGAAGACAAAGACGTGAGCGGAGCGAAGCAAAGGTGTCCATTTGAGTCAACGACTTATGGATCGGCCCCCATGGACGAAAATTGATTTCATGTAACTTATCAAGAAAACTAACCAAGCTCACGCCAAATCTTGGGCCTGTTCACCCATCGAAGAATTCGAGAGCCCCCAACTCACGGGAAGCGAAGGCGGCGGTTTCGGAGCATACTTCTCGAAGTGCTACCATAGCCGACTTGCGAAAAGCAACGTGCACATATGAATCCACTTTCATGAAACCATTCGAAACTTGCATGTTCGCAACTAGGTGATCCCGATGCACATACGGGGAATGAAGGAACAACTTGCCAATGGGAAGAACTTCACCCTTTGCCAACTTCACAGCAATCTCTAACAGCTCCGGTCTTATTTCTTTCTTGCCAGAACCGTCATCAAAAATGCCTCTAGATAACCAGAGAGCCAAAAATGATGCGACATGAAGATCACTGCTTTTCTGTCCAGGCTCCAACTCGTCCGGAAACCATTGAGATATCCACCAACCGTAAGGGAACCTTTCATCCTCTTTCGGGGCAGAATCCTTCGACTTCGCAATGGAGTCTTTCCGAGCAAAATCCCCAAACTTAGCGGCCAGGTCATCCCGCATCTTCACCTCACTTTCAGATAATTGGATTCTAAGATTCCCAGTTACCGGAAGATTCAGCAAGAGAGCCACACTCTCCAAGGAGAAATTTATCTCACCCCATCTACATATAATTGTATGGGTGTCCGAACACCATCTGGAGATGAAAGAAACCAAGCCTGGGATGTCCTTCCTAATCTGGAGATTTCCAGAAGTCTTGACAGCATCAATGACCTGCGCTCGAGACAAGTTGGTATTTATACGCTCCTCGCTCACCATGAACTCAACCCATCTGTCAAAAGAACGCAATGGAATTTGACACATCCTGAAGTCAATGTTGGAAGAGGAATATACCCCTTTATGAAGACAGAACCAAATGGTGCTCTCTGGGTGAACCGAACGTGTCTTCCTGTCATCCTCACCACCGGTTAGCAAAATTGGCACGAAACCTGGGTGATTCTCCCGAGAAGGGGCGAGGGCTCTAGTGAAGAATTCATCATCTGTGTTCGGTTTGGAATTATGAGCATCCTTCGACGAAGTGAAATGTGGTTCAGGTAGAATCTTATCGAATTCCTTCATAACAATTTGGTAATAAGATATCTGCACAAAACAAACGGAAAAAGACGAAGTTATCTCCCTGACACATAATCGTACCCAACAAAAAAAAAAGGGGAAGGAGGACGTATTTTATTCGGGTTCAAGACTATTGTTTATGGGTGAAAATCGTTTCTGCTGATTTCGGTAATTTCGGTGGGTGAGTGAGAAACTGATTCAAACCCTAAACAAATGTGCTGCACGTGAGCACTTTATAGATTCGAGAGATCGATCTGTACAAGTCCGTCCTAAACCAAGAAATGGCCGTTCCAGACTTGCTTCGTTCATAAAGTGGAGGAGAAGGGTTGATTTGGGGAGGGAAGCAAAGAAAGGTGTTGAGGAGAGTAGTATTTCGACTTGTATCAGAAAGTGAAAGCTTAGGAAGCTTGCAAGAGATGGAAGCTTTTGGGAGAGCTTGCAAAGTTGCCTTTCTGAGAGTGTAAGTGTAGTATATTTCTCCTGACCGAGACCTGTTGTCTGGTGGAAATAGGTAAGACCTATTTATACAAGTCGAGATTGAAACGTACCACAGCCTCATGAAGGAAGAGAGTAAAGGGTGAAATAATGGGAGGAGGTGGTAACTTGCATGGTTTAATGGGCGAAACGTTTTTCACCATTATTTCCTCTTTTATTTGACCGCTTTATTCCTTTTCACGCTTTCTTAATGTGAGCGTAGTGTGCGCTGCATCTTTGTGACCGCCAAACCAAAACCCCGAAGAAGCATCCCCGGTTTGTGTCGATGTCTCGAGTGTTGGTTGCATCTTGAGTGCAAGTGGCGCTGCTAATGGCGCGTGTGGCATGTGCCAATGGCATGTGCGGAATGCCTTGGTGGTAGGTTGCACGGTTTGCAAGTTAGGTTACCAGCGTGTGTGTTTGGCATGTGCCAATAGCATGTGCGGAATGCCTTGGTGGTAGGTTGCACGGTTTTCAAGCTAGGCTACCAGCGTGTGTGTTTGGCATGTGCGGAATGCCTTGGTGGTAGGTTGCACGGTTTGCAAGTTAGGCTACCAGCGTGTGTGTTTGGCATGTGCCAATGGCGCGTGCGGCCATGTTGACCTAGTTGCAAGTCTTGCAAACCTAGGGCGCTATGTTTGGCATGGGCCAAAGGCATAGCGGCTTAGAAATATGGCTTGCGGCACGTGTTGGCATGTGCCAATGGCACGTGCGGCCATGTTGACCTAGTTGCAAGTCTTGCAAACCTAGGGCGCTATGTTTGGCGTGGGCCCAAGGCATAGCGGCTTAGAAATATGACTTGCGGCACGTGTTGGAATGTGCCAATGGCACGTGCGGCCATGTTGACCTAGTTGCAATTCTTGCAAACCCAGGGCGCTATGTTTGGCGTGGGCCAAAGGCATAGCGGCTCGGAAATATGGCTTGCGGCACGTGTTGGCATGTGCCAATGGCACGTACGGCCATGTTGACCTAGTTGCAAGTCTTGCAAACCTAGGGCGCTATGTTGGGCGTGGGCCAAAGGCATAGCGGCTTGGAAATATGGCTTGCGACACGTGTTGGCATGTGCCAATGGCACGTGCGGCCATGTTGACCTAGTTGCAAGTCTTGCAAACCTAGGGCGCTATGTTGGGCGTGGGCCAAAGGCATAGCGGCTTGGAAATATGGCTTGCGACACGCGTTGGCATGTGCCAATGGCACGTGCGGCCATGTTGACCTAGTTGCAAGTCTTGCAAACCTAGGGTGCTATGTTTGGCGTGGGCTCAAGGCATAGCGGCTTAGAAATATGGCTTGCGGCACGTGTTGGCATGTGCCAATGGCACGTGCGGCCATGATGACCTAGTTGCAAGTCTTGGAAACCTATGGCGCTATGTTTGGCGTGGGCCAAAGGCATAGCGGCTTGGAAATATGGCTTGCGACACGCGTTGGCATGTGCCAATGGCACGTGCGGCCATGTTGACCTAGTTGCAAGTCTTGCAAACCTAGGGCGCTATGTTGGGCGTGGGCCAAAGGCATATGGCTTGCGACACGCGTTGGCATGTGCCAATGGCACGTGCGGCCATGTTGACCTGGTTGCAAGTCTTGCAAACCTAGGGCGCTATGTTTGGCGTGGGCCCAAGGCATAGCGGCTTAGAAATATGGCTTGCGGCACGTGTTGGCATGTGCCAATGGAACGTGCGGCCATGTTTCCCTAGTTGCAAGTCTTGCAAACCTAGGGCACTATGTTTGGCGTGGGCCAAAGGCATAGCGGCTTGGAAATATGGCTTGCGACACGCGTTGGCATGTGCCAATGGCACGTGCGGCCATGTTGACCTAGTTGCAAGTATTGCAAACCTAGGGCGCTATGTTGGGCGTGGGCCAAAGGCATAGCGGTTTGGAAATATGGCTTGCGACACGTGTTGGCATGTGCCAATAGCACGTGCGGCCATGTTGACCTAGTTGCAAGTCTTGTAAACCTAGGGCGCTATGTTGGGCGTGGGCCAAAGGTATAGCGGCTTGGAAATATGGCTTGCGACACGCGTTGGCATGTGCCAATGGCACGTGCGGCCATGTTGACCTAGTTGCAAGTCTTGCAAACCTAGGGAGCTATGTTTGGCGTGGGCCAAAGGCATAGCGGCTTGGAATTTGGCGTTGTTGCCATGGTGCGCAGGGTGCGGCTTGGTTTGGCATTGTTGCCATGGTGCGCGATATGCGGCTTGGTTTGGCATTGTTGCCATGGTGCGCGATATCGGCTTGGTTTGGCATTGTTGCCATGGTGCGCGATATGCGGCTTGGTTTGGCATTGTTGCCATGGTGCGCAAATATGGGGCTTGGTTTGGCATTGTTGCCATGGTGCGCAATATGCGGCTTGGTTTTGGCATTCTTTGCCATGGTGCGCAATATGCGGCTTGGTTTGGCATTGTTGCCATAGTGCGCGATATGCGGCTTGGTTTGGCATTGGTGCCATGGTGCGCAGATATGCGGCTTGGCTTGGCATTGCTGCCATGGTGCGCGATATGCGGCTTGGTTTGGCATTCTTGCCATGGTGCGCAGGGTGCGGCTTGGTTTGGCATTCTTTGCCATGGTGCGCGAGGTGCGGCTTGGTTTTGGAATTAGGGTTACGTGTTGAAAACCTAATGCGGTATTTTGAAAAAATACCCCTATTAATTATTTACACCTGAGTTAAATGCTCTTAGTTAATGTGTGGCGGGTAACACTAGGTCATGGGGTTTTACGATTTTACCCCTTGTCTAAAAACCACCATCAACATTAAGTCCCCCAACTTAGCTCGGAACGGGGGCTTTGTTGCGAGTAAGCATAAGATGGTGACAAACTATTAACAGACAAACCGTAAAAGAAAATTGAAGGAGGCTCGTCGACCTTTTATAAATAGGATTTGGAATCCTTGCCTCTGGTAGTTTTGCACAAATCGGGAGGCTGGCACAATTGGTGGGCCCGTGCGGCTTAGGCGACGTTAGGAAGTTGGTGTGAGTTGGGAAACCGAGTGGGCTGGTGGCGGGACCGCGCAAATTGTAGAAGCCGTGCGTGCCTGCAGGTTGGCACAATTGGTGGGGCCGGTGCAGCTTGGGCGACGTTGGGAAGTTGGCCTGAGTTGGGAAGCTGAGTGTGCTAGCTGGTGGGACCGACGCAAAGTGTAGAAGTCTTGCGCGCTTGCAGGCGTGACTTGTGCGACCATTGGGAGGTCGGCGCAATTGGTGGGGCCGGTGCAACTTGGAAGTCGTGCTTGCAGGCGTGACTTATGTAAATAAAGAGGGAGTAGGCGTTTCTTCATACATCAAACTTTCCTTATTTTGCTTTCCTTCACGTGTGGCTTCAATTAGGGTATCATCCATGCCAAAAAATCTAGAAGCGTTATGTCCTTCATTGATTCCTTTCCTGGTATTCATACCCAACGCGAATGCATCGTCTCCCTTGTTTGAGAAAGGGTTCTCCCTGTTGATTCCCCTTTTCCTTTGCTTTGCCGGTACGTTTTCTTCTTCTTCTTTGTTCACGCTATCCTCTTTTTATATGTTTATAGACAGGATGGAACTTGATCATCTTCCATTTTTGCAGTGTATGATGGGACCTTCCAGAGATGGCCGTGCTTTTAACTTTTCGGAAAAGGACTTCAGAATTGGCGGAGATCGATCTTCTTCTCTTGAGGAGGTATTGGTTGGGATTGAATCTTTGTTCCATGAAGCTAATGAAATTATTAAGGACCTCCTTCCCATCTATCCCCACGAAGAATGTGCATGTTCGGACTCCCTTGGGTTCGGTGGACGCGGAGGAGAACGCCATGATTCTCGATTTTGATGTGGATGAATCAACAAACTTTCTTGAAGCGTCAATGAGAAAACTTTCGAAAGAGCATATGATAGGAGCGAGACAGCCTTTGAAGTTGATGCCAAAGGTGTTATTGACGATACGGAGGTGTCATGGTGGCGTATTCGGAATAGTTGTCGGGAGGACACTGCTGGCCATTGTGGTTGCTTCGGGATGGGATGTTGAGGTTGCCGCTGCTAAAACCGCTGAGTGGAACCTTTGTTGCCCGAAGGATTGCTGTGAAGTTGGCAAAGGGTGAAGTTATTCCCATTGGAAAGCTGTTCCTTGGTTCCCTGTTGTTTATGGGTGAAAATCGTTTATGCTGATTTCTGTAATTTCGGTGGGTGAGTGAGAAATTGATTCAAACCCTAAACAAATGTGCTACATGTGAGCACTTTGTAGATTCGAGAGATCGATCTGTACAAGTACGGCCTAAACCAAGAAATGGCCGTTCCAGACTTACTTCGGTCACAAAGTGGAGGAGAAGGGTTGATTTGGGGAGGGAAGCAAATAAAGGTGTTGAGGAGAATGGTATCTCGACTTGTATCAGAAAGTGAAAGCTTAGGAAGCTTGCAAGAGATGGAAGCTTTTGGGAGAGCTTGCAAAGTTGCCTTTCTGAGAGTGTGAGTGTAGTATATTTCTCCTGGCCGAGACTTGTTGTCTGGTGGAAATAGGTAAGACCTATTTATACAAGTCGAGATTGAAACGTACCCTGGCCTCATGAAGGAAGAGAGTAAAGGGTAAAATAATGGGAGGAGGTGGTAACCGCATGGTTTAATGGGCGAAAATGTTTTTCACCATTATTTCCTCTTTTATTTGACCGCTTTGTTCCTTTTCACGCTTTCTTAATGTGAGCGTAGTGTACGCTGCATCTTTGTGACCGCCAAACCAAAACCCTAAAGAAGCATCCCGGTTTGTGTCGATATCTCGAGTGTTGGTTGCATCTTGAGTGCAAGTGGCGCTGCTAGTGGCGCGTGTGGCATGTGCCAATGGCATGTGCGGAATGCCTTGGTGGTAGGTTGCACGGTTTGCAAGTTAGGTTACCAGCGTGTGTGCTTGGCATGTGCGGAATGCCTTGGAGGTAGGTTGCAAGGTTTGCAAGTTAGGCTACCAGCGTGTGTGTTTAGCATGTGCGAAATGCCTTGGTGGTAGGTTGCACGGTTTGCAAGTTAGGCTACCAACGTGTGTGTTTGGCATGTGTGGAACGCCTTGGTGGTAGGTTGCACGGTTTGCAAGTTAGGTTACCAGCGTGTGTGCTTGGCATTTGCCAATGGCATGTGCGGAATGCCTTGGTGGTAGGTTGCACGGTTTGCAAGTTAGGCTACCGGCGTGTGTGTTTGGCATGTGCGGAATGCCTTGGTGGTAGGTTGCATGGTTTGCAAGTTAGGCTACCAGCGTGTGTGTTTGGCATGTGCGGAATGCCTTGGTGGTAGGTTGCACGGTTTGCAAGTTAGGCTACCAGCGTGTGTGTTTGGCATGTGCCAATGACATGTGCGGAATGCCATGTTGACCTAGTTGCAAGTCTTGCAAACCTAGGGCGCTATGTTTGGCGTGGGCCAAAGGCATAGAGGCTTGGAAATATGGCTTGCGGCACGTGTTGGCATGTGCCAATGGCACGTGCGGCCATGTTGACCTAGTTGCAAGTCTTGCAAACCTAGGGCGCTATGTTTAGCGTGGGCCAAAGGCATAGCGGCTTAGAAATACGGCTTGCGGCACGTGTTGGCATGTGCCAATGGCACGTGCGGCCATGTTGACCTAGTTGCAAGTCTTTCAAACCTAGGGCGCTATGTTTGGCGTGGGCCAAAGGCATAGCGGCTTAGAAATATGGCTTGCGGCACGTGTTGGCATGTGCCAATGGCACGTGCGGCCATGTTGACCTAGTTGCAAGTCTTGCAAACCTAGGGCGCCATGTTGGGCGTGGGCCAAAGGCATAGCGGCTTGGAAATATGGCTTGCGGCACGTGTTGGCATGTGCCAATGGCACGTGCGGCCATGTTGACCTAGTTGCAAGACTTGCAAACCTAGGCGCTATGTTTAGCGTGGGCCAAAGGCATAGCGGCTCGGAAATATGGCGTTGTTGCCATGGTGCGCGGGGGTGCGGCTTGGTTTGGCATGGTTGCCATGGTGCGCGAGTGCGGCTTGGTTTGGCATGGTTGCCATGGTGCGCGATATGCGGCTTGGTTTGGCCTGGTTGCCATGGTGCCCCGGAGTGCGGCTTGGTTTGGCATGGTTTCCATGGTGCGCGTATGCGGTTTGGTTTGGCATGGTTGCCATGGTGCGCGGGGGTGCGGCTTGGTTTGGCATGGTTGCCATGGTGCGCGAGTGCGGCTTGGTTTGGCATGGTTGCCATGGTGCGCATGATGCGGCTTGGTTTGGCATGGTTGCCATGGTGCACGAGTGCGGCTTGGTTTGGCATGGTTGCCATGGTGCGCGATATGCGGCTTGGTTTGGCATGGTTGCCATGGTGCGCGATATGCGGCTTGGTTTGGCATGGTTGCCATGGTGCGCAAATATGCGGCTTGGTTTGGCATGGTTGCCATGGTGCGCGATATGCGGCTTGGTTTGGCATGGTTGCCATGGTGCGCGATGCGGCTTGGTTTTGGAATTAGGGTTACGTATTTGAAAACCTAATCTGGTATTTTGAAAAAATACCCTTATTAATTATTTACACCCGAGTTAAATGCTCTTAGTTAATGTGTTGCGGGTAACACTAGGTCATGGGGTTTTACGATTTTACCCCTTGTCTAAAATCCACCATCAACATTAAGTCCCCGCTTAGCTTGGAACGGGGCTTTGTTGCGAGGTAAGCATAAGATGGTGACAAACTATTAACAACAAACCGTAAAGAAAATTGAAGGAGGCTTGTCGACCTTTTATAAATAGGATTTCGAATCTTTGCCTCCGGTAGTTTTGCACAAATCGGGAGGCTGGCATAATTGGTGGGCCGGTGCGGCTTGGGCGACGTTGGGAAGTTGGCGCAATTTGTGGGGGCCGGTCTAATCTTGGAAACCTTGCTTGCGGGCGTGTCTTGGGCGACCATTGGGAGGTCGGTCTAATCTTGGAAACCATGCTTGCGGCGTGACTTGACGACCATTGGGAGGTCGGTATAATCTTGGAAACCATGCTTGCAGGCGTGACTTGGGAGACCATTGAGAGGTCGGTCTAATCTTGGAAACCATGCTTGCAGGCGTGACTTGGGCGGCATTGGGAAGTCGGTCTAATCTTGGAAACCATGCTTGCAGGCGTGACTTGGGCGGCATTGGGAAGTCGGTCTAATCTTGGAAACCATGCTTGCACGGTTTGCAAGTTAGGCTACCAGCGTGTGTGTTTGGCATGTGCCAATGACATGTGCGGAATGCCATGTTGACCTAGTTGCAAGTCTTGCAAACCTAGGGCGCTATGTTGGGCATGGGCCAAAGGCATAAGCGGCTTGGAAATATGGCTTGCGGCACGTGTTGGCATGTGCCAATGGCACGTGCGGCCATGTTGACCTAGTTGCAAGTCTTGCAAACCTAGGGCGCTATGTTGGGCGCGGGCCAAAGTCATAGCGGCTTGGAAATATGGCTTGCGGCACGTGTTGGCATGTGCCAATGGCACGTGCGGCCATGTTGACCTAGTTGCAAGTCTTGCAAACCTAGGGCGCTATGTTTAGCGTGGGCCAAAGGCATAGCGGCTTAGACATACGGCTTGCGGCACGTGTTGGCATGTGCCAATGGCACGTGCGGCCATGTTGACCTAGTTGCAAGTCTTGCAAACCTAGGGCGTTATGTTTGGCGTGGGCCAAAGGCATAGCGGCTTAGAAATATGGCTTGCGGCACGTGTTGGCATGTGCTAATTGCACGTGCGGCCATGTTGACCTAGTTGCAAGTCTTGCAAACCTAGGGCGCTATGTTGGGCGTGGGCCAAAGGCATAGCGGCTTGGAAATATGGCTTGCGGCACGTGTTGGCATGTGCCAATGGCACGTGCGGCCATGTTGACCTAGTTGCAAGTCTTGCAAACCTAGGGCGCTATGTTTAGCGTGGGCCAAAGGCATAGCGGCTCGGAAATATGGCGTTGTTGCCATGGTCCGGAGTGCGGCTTGGTTTGGCATGGTTGCCATGGTGCGCGAGTGCGGCTTGGTTTGGCATGGTTGCCATGGTGCGCGATGTGCGGCTTGGTTTGGCATGGTTGCCATGGTGCGCGAGTGCGGCTTGGTTTGGCATGGTTGCCATGGTGCGCGAAGTATGCGGTTTGGTTTGGCATGGTTGCCATGGTGCGCGGTGCGGCTTGGTTTGGCATGGTTGCCATGGTGCATGGTTGTCATGGTTGCGCGCGAGTGCGGCTTGGTTTGGCATGGTTGCCATGGTGCGCGAGTGCGGCTTGGTTTGGCATGGTTGCCATGGTGCGCGAGTGCGACTTGGTTTGTCATGGTTGCCATGGTGCGCGATATGCGGCTTGGTTTGGCATGGTTGCCATGGTGCGCAGTATGCGGCTTGGTTTGGCATGGTTGCCATGGTGCGCAGTATGCGGCTTGGTTTGGCATGGTTGCTGTGACGGTACAGCAAGTGACGCACAATGATCATGCGTTACAGAGTTGCAGGTCAAGTAAGAGTTTCGCCGTAATGGTGCAATACGAAGCTATAATAGCGCAACGCAAGCCATAATAGCGGTATTACTGAATATACTGGCAAGTGTCAAGAATGGCATAAACCCACGGGGCAAATATAATGCAAGTGCAGCATTACATTGTAACCACATTTGGCTAAGTGATGAAGCTTATTGGCCGACACAATGAAGCTTCATTGAAGGTTTGGCAAGACATGGCCAAAGTGACAGATGCAACATGCGATGTTGGCATCGATGCATATCCATGGAATTGAGTTGGCCCAAGCTCAAGGAGGATGCAAGAGTGAAGAATAGACTAAGAGTTGGTCTATGGCATATATTCAAGGTTGGCCAAAGCTTGAATAATGCAAACAAGCTAGTAATGCAAGAGTGGCATTACTATTGTCAAGCAAATTGGCGAAGTGAAGCATATGATGCATGAGTAACCAGAATGAGCTTAAGGAGCTGGCCTCGATGATTGAAGCACAAGGATTGTCCGTGCATTATCTTAAGAGTGATAAGCATGCGGGGCCAAGATGGGTGAGCTTGGAGGCGAGGCGGAAATTCGATAAAGCACAACGGTGGTGCAATACGGCTCAAGTGACGGTTACAAGTTGGTTACGAGTTTCACAAGCATGCCAAACGTGTGAGACAATGCGGAACGGTTATATAAGTAGTTTATAACCATTTTTGAGTGTTCATAACCACCAAGAACAGGTGTGGCACCTGTTGGCGTGACAACCCAAAAGGTGGCGAGTTGAAAGTGGCGGTTATGGAAACTACTTGGACACTTGGCTGTCCAAGGCTTGTGCATTTGCACAGAAGTTTTGGCCTGATCCTAGCATGTATAAATAGCTTAGGAATCAATAATGTTAGTGTTGTTCGTTTTGAGAGAAGAACCACTAATGTAGAGAGAGTTTTAGGCATTCACCAAGAGGGTGAATGGCACATTTGGTCCATGTGATGGACTGTTTTGTATAATCTTCCTTAATGCTATAAAATGAGTTTATTGTGTTAGTTCTTTGTGTTCCATATGTTGCTGATCTTGTGAAGTTGTCAAATGGTTTGATGCATGGCAGAACCTCTTATGCTTATGGGGGCATGAAGAGTTAGAGAGAAAGAAGAAAAGACTTCCGTTGTGTAAAGCCTTATGAGTGAAGGCAAATGCGTACTTTGATGCAAGTATGTAAGGCTGAATGATTTTGGGTGATGTTGAGTCACTGAACCACAATCATTGCCGGTCATGTCCCATGAAAATTTTAGGTGATTAAATGGGCATGTGACAGCTGGTATCAGAGCTGTGTTAGAGGACACAATTGCTGATTTTTCTCTCTTTTACTCAAGTTAATGTCATTTGTTTGTCAAATTCAGAGAAGAATTGTTTGGGTTTCACTAGTATGGAGACTAGAAGAAGTTTTTCTTGTGTGGAGAGATCAATTGGAAGGAACTTTGAAGCTTGTAGTAGCAGCAGGCCATGAAAGTTTATGACAAAGGTGTCAAAATTCCAACCCAAAGTGTTAGGCGAACGCGCAAGAGTCATTGAAAACTGGGTTTTCAAGTGATTGCATGACAAAACTAAGGAGTATGCTGACTTCTATGGTGCAAGTCAGGTGTTAAAGGCCATGTTTCTCACAAGTATACGAAGATGATGCATTGGGAATGCATAATTTCGTAGTGTTATCGATGGCGTACATTACATGTGTGGTAATGGGAATTTTAGGGAAATTCAATATAAAGAAGTTGATGGCCTTTGCAAAGTGGCAAAGTAGATGAAGAACATGTTTATGTGATAGATTGAAGGTGTTTTCATTGTATCCAGTTGATGGAAGATTTAAGTAATCTCTCTCGAATGCATGTACCTTGGTGGTAATGCAAAGTCTGGTTGCGAACCAGCATGTTTGTGGAAATGTGATGCCATGAATGAAGAATTGGATGGCCAATTCTTATCTAGCATAAAGCTTATTGAAAGGCTGAAGAAAGAAGCGCAAGTTAGGGGAAAACCGATACACCACGGTCTTGCGTTTGCAAAGAGTTCTTCGTTGATGCTAGATGAGCACAAGGAGTGTGCTTGCACCTGGTTTATGTGTGAGATCATTATGCTTGGACAAGGGTGTCCAAAGACCTGCATTTGATCAAAAAACCACAAGCGGATGTTCTTGTCAACTGCAAATCAACAATTGTTGCTACCCAAGTTGATTTTGGCGAAGGGAAAAACAAGAGTAACCAGATGTGCATGGGCATTAAAATGAGTTCCAAGTTTGAAGAAGAATGCGGCATTCTTGCATCATGGAACGTAGGCAGTGGCGCCTCATTTGCAAGGATTGTGCCTTGTTAATATTGTCCAAGATAATTGTCCGTGGAAGTCATTGAGTGACATGACTTTGCTGAGCTCTATGGTGATGCTCAGAATCACCAAGTAAAGTCCGTTCCAGTTGTGCAAAGGTGCACAATTTTGTGTCAAGATTTGGATGCTAATTGGCATAGCATGTATGCAACAGTAGCATGCGCCAAATGGGATTTGGGCATGGCCAGAATGCATAATGCGTAAAGAAACGCAAGTTAGGCAAAATGTAGATGCATGGAAAATAAGGACAAATTAGTGGTGATGCATTAGAATGGCATGTGGCCATTATTGAAGAAATCTTCACGAAAGCTAAAGCAAAATGATAGCATCAGTCTAAAGGAGTATTCAACTAATTGTCAATTATAGTGTGCTTCGTTATGGGAGTCGCATACGAACGTTGATAGTTGGAAGAGTGCATGTGGCAAAGTGAATTGCTATATTGGGGACAGTAGGTTTAGCGTGGCAATTAGTTGAAGAAGAAGCGCTAGGGAGCTATGTTTGGACAGTAGTTGAAGAAGCCCTAGCGCTTCTTCTTCAACTGATGCCACGCTAAACCTCTGTCCCAATATAGCAATTCACTTTGCCACATGCACTCTTCCAACTATCAACGTTCGTATCGACTCCATAACGAAGCACACTATAATTGACAATTAGTTGAATACTCCTTTAGGCTGATGCTATCATTTTGCTTTAGCTTTCGTGAAGATTTCTTCAATAATGGCCACATGCCATTCTAATGCATCACCACTACTTTGTCCTTCTTTTCCATGCATCTACATTTTGCCTAACTTGCGTTTCTTTACGCATTATGCATTCTGGCCATGCCTAAATCCCATTTGGCGCATGCTACTCTTATACATGCTATGCCAATTAGCATCCAAATCTTGACACAAAATTGTGCACCTTTGCACAACCTGAACGGACTTTACTTGGTGATTCCGGCATCACCATAGAGCTCAAGAAAGTCATGTCACTCAATGACTTCCACGGACAATTATCTTGGACAATATTAACAAGGCACAATCCTTGCAAATGAGGCGCCACCGCCTACGTTCCATGATGCAAGAATGCCGCATTCTTCTTCAAACTTGGAACTAATTTTAATGCCCATGCACATCCTGGTTACTCTTGTCTTTCCCTTCGCAAAATCAACTTGAGTAGCAACAATTGTTGATTTGCAGCTGACAAGAACATCCGCTTGTGGTTTTTTTGATCAAATGCGTCTTTGGACACCCTTGTCCAAGCATAATGATCTCACACATAAAACCAGGTGCAAGCACACTCCTTGTGCTCATCTAGCATCAACGAAGAACTCTTTGCAAACGCAAAGACCGTGGTGTATCGGTTTTCCCTAACTTGCGCTTCTTTCTTCAGCCTTTCAATAAGCTTTATGCTAGATAAGAATTGGCCATCCAATTCTTCATTCATGGCATCACATTGCCACAAACATGCTGGTTCGCAACCAGACTTTGCATTACCACCAAGGTACATGCATTCGAGAGAGATTACTTAAATCTTCCATCAACTGGCTACAATGAAAACACCTTCAATCTATCACATAGACATGTTCTTCATCTACTTTGCAACTGCAAAGGCCATCAACTTCTTTGTATTCAGGAATTTCCCCTAAAATTCCCATTACCACACATGTAATGTACTTTGCATATCGATAACATTACTAAATTATGCATTCCCAATGCATCATCTTCGTATACTCTGTGAGAAACATGGCCTTTAACACCTGACTTGCACCATAGAAGTCAGCATACCCTTAGTTTTGTCATGCAATCACTTGAAACCCAAGCTTTCTAATGACTCTGCGCTGTCACTCTAACACTTTGGGTTGAATTTTGACACCTTTGTCATAAACTTTCATGGCCTGCTGCTACTACAAGCTTCAAAGTTCATTCCAATTGATCTTTCCACACAAGATCAACTTCTTCTAGTCTCCATACTAGTGAAACCCAAACAATTCTTCTCTGAATTTGACAAACAAATGACATTAACTTGAGTAAAAGAGAGAAAAATCAGCAACTGTGTCCCCTAACACAGCTCTGATACCTGCTGTCACATGCCCATTTAATCGCCTAAAATTTTCATGGACATGACCGGCAATGATTGTGGTTCAGTGACTCAACATCACCCAAAATCATTCAGCCTTGCATACTTGCATCAAAGTACGCATTTGCCTTCACTCATAAGGCTTTACACAACGAAGTCTTTTCTTCTTTCTCTCTAACTCTTCATGCCCCCATAAGCATAAGAGGTTCGCCATGCATCAAACCATTTGACAACTTCACAAGATCAAAACATATGGAACACAAAGAACTAACACAATAAACTCATTTTATTGCATTAAGGAGGATTATACAAAATACCCATCACATGGACCAAACAGCCATTCACCCTCTTGGTGAATGCCTAAAACTCTCTCTACATTAGTGGTTCTTCTCTCAAAACGAACAACACTAAACATTATTGATTCCTAAGCTATTTATACATGCTAGATCAGGCCAAATCTTCTGTTCAATCAACCGCACAAGCCTTGGACAGCCAAGTGTCCAAGTAGTTTCCATAACCGCCACTTTCAATCGCCACCTTTTGAGTTGTCACGCCAATCGCGCCACTCCCGTTCTTGGTGGTTATGAACACTCACAAATGGTTATAAACTACTTATATAACCGTTCTCCATTGTCTCACACGTTTGGCATGCTTGTGAAACTCGTAACCAACTTGTAAACCACTTGAGCCGTGGTTGCACCACCGTTGTGCTTTACCGACCGCCCGCCTCCAAGCTCACCCATCTTGGCCCCCGCATGCTTATCACTCTAAGATAATGCACCTGACAATCCTTGTGCTTCAATCATCGAGGCCAGCTCCTTAAGCTCATTCCCTGTTACTCATGCGTCATATGCTTCACTTCGCCAATTTGCTTGACAATAGTAATGCCACTTTGCATTAGCTTGTTTTGCATTATTCAAGCTTTGGCCAACCTTGAATATATGCCATAGACCAACTCTTAGTCTATTCTTCACTTGCATCCTCCTTGAGCTTGGGCCAACTCAATTCCACGGTTATGCATCGATGCCAACATCGCATGTTGCATCTGTCACTTTGGCCATGTCTTGCCAAACCTTCAATGAAGCTTCATTATGTCGGCCAATAAGCTTCATCACTTAGCCAAATGTGTTTACAATGTAATGCTGCACTTGCATTACATTGGCCGTGTGCGGGTTTATGCCATTCTTGACACTTGCCAAGATATTCAATACCGCTATTATGGCTTGCTATGCGCTATTATAGCTTCAGACAGCCATTACGGCGAAACTCTTACTTGACCCGCAACTCAGAACGCATGATCATTGTGCGTCACTTGTCAGACCACACAAAGAACTATGCAAAACCAAGCCGCATATCATGCGCACCATGGCAACCATGCCAAACCAAGCCGCATACCGCGACCATGGAAACCATGCCAAACCAAGCCGCATATCACAGACCATGGCAACTATGCTAAACTAAGCCGCATATCACGCGACCATGGCAACCATGCCAAACCAAGCCGCATACCGCGCACCATGGCAAACTATTCCAAACAAGTCAAGATACCGCGCACCATGGAAACCATGCTAAACAAAGCCAAAGATATCATGCACCATGGCAACCATGCCAAACCAAGCCGATACTGCACACCATGGCAACCATGCCAAACCAAGCCGCACTACGCACCATGGCAACCATGCCAAACCAAGCCGCATCATCACAAGCACCATGGCAACGATGCTAAACTAAGTCATGACTCGCACACCATGGCAACCATGCAAACCAAGCCGCATCTCGCGCACCATGGCAACCATGCCAAACCAAGCCGCACTCTGCGCACCATGGAAACCATGCCAAACCAAGCCGCACCCTGCGCACCATGGCAACAAAGCCATATTTCCGAGCCGTTATGCCTTTGGCCCACGCTAAACATAGCGCCCTAGGTTTGCAAGACTTGCAACTAGGTCAACATGGCCGCACGTGCCATTGGCACATGCCAACACGTGACACAAGCTATATTTCCAAGCCGCTATGCCTTTGGCCCACGCCAAACATAGCGCCCTAGGTTTGCAAGACTTGCAACTAGGTCAACATGGCGCACGTGCCATTGGCACATGCCAACACGTGCCGCCCTGTATTTCTAAGCCGCTATGCCTTTGGACCACGCTAAACATAGCGCCCTAGGTTTGCAAGACTTGCAACTAGGTCAACATGGTCGCACGTGCCATTGGCACATGCCAACACGTGCCGCAAGCCGTATTTCTAAGCCGCTATGCATTTGGCCCACGCTAAACATAGCGCCCTAGGTTTGCAAGACTTGCAACTAGGTCAACATGGGCACACGTGCCATTGGCGCATGCCAACACGTGCCACAAGCCATATTTCCAAGCCGCTATGCCTTTGGCCCACGCCCAACATAGCGCCCTAGGTTTGCAAGAATTGCAACAAGGTCAACATGGCCGCACGTGCCATTGGCACATGCCAACACGTGCCGCAAGCCGTATTTCTAAGTCATTATGCCTTTGGCCCACGCTAAACATAGCGCCCTAGGTTTGCAACACTGCAACTAGGTCAACATGGACGCACGTGCCGCAAGCCGTATTTCTAAGCCGCTATGCCTTTGGCCCACGCTAAACATAGCGCCCTAGGTTTGCAAGACTTGCAACTAGGTCAACATGGCCGCACGTGCCATTGGCACATGCCAACACGTCTTGCAAGCAATGTTTCTAAGCCGCTATGCCTTTGGCCCACGCAAAACATAGCGCCCTAGGTTTGCAAGACTTGCAACTAGGTCAAAATGGCCGCACGTGCCATTGGCACATGCCAACACGTGCCGCAAGCCATATTTCTAAGTCTCTATGCCTTTGGCCCACGCCAAACATAGCGCCCTAGGTTTGCAAGACTTGCAACTAGGTCAACATGGCCGCACGTGCCATTGGCACATGCCAACACGTGCATAAGCCATATTTCCAAGCCGCTATGCCTTTGGCCCACGCCTAACATAGCGCCCTAGGTTTGCAAGACTTGCAACTAGGTCAACATGGCCGCACGTGCCATTGGCACATGCCAACACGTGCCGCAAGCCATATTTCCGAGTCGCTATGCCTTTGGCCCACGCCAAACATAGCGCCCTAGGTTTGCAAGACTTGCAACTAGGTCAACATGGCCGCACGTGCCATTGGCACATGCCAACACGTGCCGCAAGCCGTATTTCTAAGCCGCTATGCCTTTGGCCCACGCTAAACATAGCGCCCCTAGGTTTGCAAGACTTGCAACTAGGTCAACATGGCCGCACGTGCCATTGGCACATGCCAACACGTACGCAAGCAATGTTTCTAGCCGCTATGCCTTTGGCCCACGCAAACATAGCGCCCTAGGTTTGCAAGACTTGCAACTAGGTCAACAAGGCATTCCGCACATGCCATTGGCACATGCCAAACACACACGCTGGTAGCCTAACTTGCAAACCGTGCAACCTACCACCAAGGCATTCCGCACATGCCATTGGCACATGCAAAACACACACGCTGGTAGCCTAACTTGCAAACCGTGCAACCTACCACCAAGGCATTCCGCACATGCCAAACACACACGCTGGTAGCCTAACTTGCAAACCGTGCAACCTACCACCAAGGCATTCCGCACATGCCATTGGCACATGCCAAGCACACACAGCTGGTAACCTAACTTGCAAACCGTGCAACCTACCACCAAGGCATTCCGCACATGCCATTGGCACATGACACACGCGCCACTAGCAGTGCCACTTGCACTCAAGATGCAACCAACACTCGAGACATCGACACAAACTGGGGGATGCTTCTTTAGGGTTTTGGTTTGGCGGTCACAGCATGCGCGTACACTACGCTCACATTAAGAAAGAGTGAAAAGGAATAAAGCGGTCAAATAAAAGAGGAAATAATGGTGAAAAACGTTTTCGCCCATTAAACCATGCGGTTACCACCTCCTCCCATTATTTCACCCTTTACTCTCTTCCTTTATGAGGCCGGGTGCGTTTCAATCTCGACTTGTATAAATAGGTCTTACCTATTTTCACCAAACAACAAGTCTCGGTCGGGAGAAATATACTACACTTACACTCTCGGAAAGGCAACTTTGCAAGCTCTCCCAAAAGCTTCTATCTCTTGCAAGCTTCCCTAGCTTTCACTTTCGATACAAGTCGAGATACTACTCTCCTCAACACCTTTCTTTGCTTCCCTCCCCAAATCAACCCTTCTCCTCCACTTTGTGATGAAGCAAGTCCGGAACGGCCATTTCTTGGTTTAGGCCGGACTTGTACGGATCGATCTCTCGAATCTACAAAGTGCTCACGTGCGACATATTTGTTTAGGGTTTGAATCAATTTCTCACTCACCCACCGAAAATTACCGAAATCGGCGAGAAACGATTTTCACCCATAAATAATTGGCGACCATAGTGGGAGAATTGATCTATCGGCTACAATGTCGGCTATCGCCGATCTGGTTCTTCGACCCGGATATCAAGATGGTAGGGAAGACGACTCAATCCGACTCAATCGCCGTGACGCCCCAATTACCGGTTGTAAAACTACACCAAAACCGGGGACTCGTTGAAGATGCTACCAAAGAATTGGGGACTTGCGACTCGGTTCGACTCAACCCGGACAACCCGGTTATCGGTTGTTAAAACTACACCAGAAACCGGAGACTCGGGCAAGACGCTACCGGCAATTGGGGACTAACGGCGATGCTACCGAAGAAAGCCGCCTTTTACATGGAGAGGGCGTGTTCACAAAACCTATGAAGTGAGTAAATTTAGAATGCACAAGATATACGATTTATTTTTAGGTTCTTAGTAAAACCGTCATACTTCTTTAGTCTTGTGCTATTGCTAGCACACACTTTCATAAAAGCAATATTCCTTTCCCAAAACATAATCGAGTTATATTATCAAAACCATTCATCCCGAAATAATCCAATACCCTAAAAGCTACCATTTTGTCTATCAAAGATCAAGTTTTGAACCCGGACATCAATATGTCTTTCGAAAAAAAAAAAAAAAACCTAAATGAAAGTTTAACGAGAAACGTTCAAGGAAAATCGTCCAACAGAAGTCTGCTCTTCTTGGAAAAAGTCAACTTTGCGTCTTCGAGAGCCGCTCTCTTCATAGTCAACATCTTGGAAAGATTTTGAGTTCCATCTCTGTCGGGCAATCTCCTCGGCGGGAAGGCTTTCGATTCGTTGCATCTTTCAACTTTTGGATCTCGGCCAAGGCCTTCGACAAACCACGAAGTGTTGAACTCCTTTGGTAAGCACACGTCGCGATGGTGCTCCCGATCGCGATAACGTCTTGAGAAGCGGTGTGACCGGTCACCCCACGCATATCCTCGATGGAAGATAAAGCCTCTTCCACACGCTTAACCGCGCCGCAAATCGAATAGCGACTTTCTTGGTTGTAGCCATATGTCCGTGCCTCTCCCGGATTACGGTGTACAACGCCTCATGCTTAGCCGGCACGCTAAAGCCGCCAACCAGACACATGACCTGGATAAGGAACCAAGTACGGGGGATCAAAATGGCGCCGCAAGTGGCCTCACGACTCGCAAAGGGTCTTATTCCATGTCTACGGCAACAACCATCGAGAATCATCCACCGTTTGAACCACGTCTGTGCCGGCAATTGGCTAACTCCCGTCTCCAAGTCACCGGCGGTGGTCACCAAAGGCAAGTTTTCGTGTGACTCCACCCCGAATCGTCCTCCGAACCAGTTCCTCCCGCAAACTTGAATTAGACATTTTCAAAAGAAGAAACAAAGAAGAAGAAAGAAAGAAGCGCGAAACTCAATGAACCACTTCCCGAAAGCAGAACAGGTACCATCTACTACGGAGGAATCACTCTCACTTGTTGAACCCTCTTCTCTCTCCAGACTCATCATCGCTATGAGAAGGCTCAATACTGCTGGAGTTCTTTGAAGAAATTGCCGTCTCTCGGCAACGTGCAAGAGCAACAAAGCATTAACACTAGAAGCCACTCAAGGAAACAAGACACATATTCTCAGTAGAAATTCGCGTGTTTTGAGACAAACCAATGAAGAGGCGACGCATACCCCCAGTTATTGGAAGAAGCTGAAAGACACAAGACCCGTGGGAGGATCTTGTGAAACCGTCCGAAACCCGCCAGCATGGTTCTTCGTTCTCTGTTCCTTGGCCTAAGGGCTTTCCGAATTGCTAGGCAACTTTCGCTTGGGATCTCTCAACATTGGATACTCCTTCAGAACTGCTGGGGAAGGTTTGCAACGAACGTTTTCCACCACGTTATTCACAAAATCTCGGATCATAGTAAACTCGTCGCACCAAAACTCGTTATAGCCGAAGGTCGTCGAAGTTACTCTTCCCATTTGAAAGAAAGAAAGACGGATACTCCTACAGGACAACGGAGTCAAGGGCTACACGCAATGAATCCTTAGGGATCACCGGCCGGTAAACAAGAGGAACCCCTTGATCGAAACCCATGTGACGAGCGTACACGGTCAATATTGTAGCGGCTATCCGGAAAGACCCCACGAAGAAAGACGGCATATAACCAGGGCAGCGACTTTGGATGAACGGTTTTCACCAATGCTCAAATCGTCATCAAAAGACAAAGACATGAGCGGAACAGAAGCAAAAGTGTCAATTTGAGTCACCGACTTATGGACCTGGACCCCATGGACGAAAATTGATTTCATGCAACTTATCAAGAAAACTAGCCAAGCTCACGCCAACCCTTGGGCCTTTGTTCACCCATCGAAGAATTCGGGAGGCACCCCAACTCACGGGAAGTGAAGGCAACGGTTTCGGAGCATACTTCTCAAAGTGCTCCCATAGCCGAGTTGCGAGAAAAGCAACGTGCACATATGAATCCACTTTCATGAAACAGATTCGAAACTCGCATGTTCACAACTAGGTGGTGATCCAGGATGCACATACGAGGAACCAAAGAACGACTTGCCAATGGGAAGAACTTCACTCTTTGCCAACTTCACAGCAATCACCAACAACTCGGTCTTATTCCCTTCTTGCCGGAGACAGTCATCAAAAATGTCTCTAGACAACGAGAGAGCCAAAAAATGCTTTGCGACATGAAGATCAACGCACTTCCTGTTCGGGCTCCAACTCGTCCAGGAAACCATTAAGATATCCACCAACCGTAAGGGCACCTTTCATCCTCTTTAAGGCAGAGTCCTTCGACTTCGCAATGGAGTCTTTCCGAGCGAAATCCCCCAACTTAGCGGCCGAGTCATCCAGCATCTTCACCTCGCTTTCGAGATAATTGGATTCTAAGATTCCCGATTCTTTGGAAGATTCAACAAGAGAGCCACACTCTCCAAGGAGAAAGTTATCTCACCCCATCTACATATGATTGTATGGGTGTCCGAACACCATCCGGAGATGAAAGCAACCAAGCCCGGGATGTCCTTCCTAACTGAGATTTCTTGAGGTCTTGACCGGCATCAATGACCTGCGCTCGAGTCAAGTTGGTATTTATATGCTCCTTACTCACCATGAACTCAACCCATCCATCAAAAGAACGCAATGGACTTTGACACATCCTGAAGTCAATGTTGGAAGAGGAATATACCCCTTTATGAAGACAACCGAATGGTGCTCTCAGGGCGAATCAGACGTGTCTTCTGTCATCCTCACCACCGGTTAGCAAAATTGGCACGAACCACGGGTGGTTCTTCCGAGCCGGGGCGAGGGCTCTAGTGAAGAATTCATCATCTATGTTCGTCTTGGAATTATGAGCATCCTTCGACGAAGTGAAATTTGTTTCGGGTAACATCTTATCGAATTCCTTCACAACAATTTGGTAATAAGATATCTGCACAAAACACACGGAGAAAGGCGAAGTTATTTCTCTGACACATAATCGTACCCAACAAAAGAAAAAAAGAGAAAGAGGAAGGAGGACGTATTTTATTCGAGTTCAAGACTATATATGCAGTATTTTCTTCGGGTTCGAGACTATATACGCGGCATTCTATACGGGTACAAGTGTGTCTACAGTATCCTTCTTCGGTTTCAAAAATATATGGAGCATTTTTCTATTGGTTCAAAAACTGCGCGCGTGGTACTTCTTTCAAGAGGCAAAAAAAAATTATATATACAATATTTCTGGGTTCGAAGTCATATGAAGCATATACACAGTATTCTTCTTCGGGATTCATACAGGATTCTCTACGGGATCGAAATACACATGTAGTGTTTCGTACGGGCTCAAATACGCCTACAGTATCGTTCTTCGGGTTCAGAATTATATACATAGCATCCTCTATGGGTTCAAAATACACACGCAGTATTTTCTTCAGGGTTCAAATATTTCTTTCAGGGCCAGAAAATTCATATATGCAATATTTCCCACGGGTTCAAACAATATATGCAGTATTCCCTTGTTTGCATACTACTATATTTTCAACAAGAGGCACGCCAAGGAATCATATGCAAGGATTGTGGAAGCGCCTACTTTTAAGGTGTATACCTATATAAAAAAAAAAAAAAAAAGAGAAAGAAGAGTACTCGAAGACATACCTGGAAGCTGGTTTCTCTTTGCCGCTAGTATGAAAAGAGGAAAGAATAAAGCGCAGTATGGGGAGAAAGGGGCTTTATATATATATATAAATATATAGGCGTGAAAGACTTTGAAATAGGGAAGGATTCCCCTTTCACCAAAATCACGGGTGTAAGAAGCGGGCCCACAAAGGGTGCGACTTCCCAATGCCACCCAATGCACGCCTGCAAGCATAGTTTCCAAGATTGGACCGGCCCCACCAATTGCGCCTACCTCTCAACGGTCGCCCAAGTCATGCTGCAAGCATGGTTTCCAAGATTAGACCGACTTCCCAATGCCGCCCAAGTCACGCCCGCAAGCATGGTTTCCAATATTAGACCGACTTCCCAATGCCGCCCAAGTCACGCCTGCAAGCATGGTTTCAAGATTAGACCGACCTCCCAATGGTCGCCCAAGTCACGCCTTTGCAAGCATGGTTTCCAAGATTAGACCGACCTCCCAATGGTCGCCCAAGTCACGCACGCAAGCATGGTTTCCAAGATTAGACCGACCTCCTAATGGTGGCCCAAGACACGCTTGCAAGCATGGTTTCCAAGATTAGACCGGCCCCACCAA
>JAJJWW010000732.1:0-29460 GCA_023531295.1 Papaver armeniacum | reverse complement strand
AGTCCATCTTAACTGTTGATTTCCACTAGTCGTTGAGCTATATCTAGCTAAAAGTTCAATGAGGATGTAAATTTAATCGAGTATATTATTATACTAAGTACAACAATGCGTATATTTATGCCCAATATGGAATTTCATCCCCGACACATCTTCGTCATCTTCCTTTAGGCAAAATGGCCCACTTACTTACATTTGAAACTCGACTAATCATGCATGGGAGTGCTATCAGGATGCATGTCTTTATTAAATTGCCTGACAACTTTAGACATATGCAAACTGGTGGAATGATATACCACAATCTCAATATTCAGTCGAGCTTTCCCCAGGATTTTTAATCTCAAATCGGATTTCAAATAGCTTTTAGGTCTCTTATTACATCAAGAGTACCCATCATGTATACCATCGACATAGGTAGCTACAATTCCAAATCGGGAACTTTCTTATGAATACACAAGGAAAAATAACTTACTTGTCTATCCCCTCTAAATCAAATAGCCACTTAGGCGTATACCACATCCATTGATTGCTTCATACAGTGAGCATTCTATCTAAGCGGCTTGCACTATGTGGTTTAGAGTCACTTGATTTGGATAACAAGGATATCAAGTACTTTTGTAAATATCTTCTATCTCTTGATTTAATCGAGATACGTAACACCCACATATATATGCCGCATTTCAAAGTCCTTTTGAAATTAGCAAGCTAAGCGAGTAGCGAACAGCATGAGTTCATTACAAAACAATTCCAGGGCTTTGTGCGAAACCTCGCGCCTGAGTGAGTCTTTATACTTTAAGACTTCTTTCTTCTCATTTATGACAAATTAATCATGTCAATACACTTGGTAGTTAGCACTACCACACTAAATGCACTGTATATTTGTCGAAGAACCAAGTTCTACGGATTGTATAGGCCAAATATCTTATTCGTTGACATTAAGCAACAAGGAGCATGGTTTAGATCTCATCTTGCTCTATTTCCTTAAGCAAGTGTATATGAAATTAATAATCAATATGCTCGCATGATCTTTCCATTGACTCGTGCGCATTATATAATCCACTTGGGATGTCATTGTTCTCAGGAATGGAATTCAAACTTGGGCGTCCTCCGGTTTGATTCATGGACATATTGAGAGACAATCTTATGAGATGATTTCGATGATATATGTAAGTTGTGCCTTCCTCACCTACTTCCTTTCTAGGTGATGATTGGTCGAATCAAGTGGTATCTCCAACTTCCTTTATGGAGCCACGGCCCCTCGACCACACTTCCACTAAAGTGTAGTTGCAACACCTTAGTATATGGTGTATATCCTTTATTGGTTATGAAAAGCCTTGAATGGTTTTGAAGGTGTATGTGTGATCTCATCACTTTGCGACATCAATGTACATTGGAAAATAGATTATTCTTTCACTTCACATTTACATTTTGGGAGTATAAGAATCAATATGAGACAACGGTAACACGCCACGGCAATTCTGTCGTTCCTTAGAAAATACTTTTTATCTCACTGTTTGTACCACTATTTAAATAGGTACGTGCGTCTTTTGCACAAAATTTGTTTAATAATGGTGGCGCTTAGGTTATCAAGGTGACCCACGGGGCTCATGGGCTGGATGGGCGAGTCAGAAGGTTTAGTAAAAACCAGGCAGTGGTTATCAAGGTGACCCAGGGCTCATGAGCTAGATCGGAGGAGTGGGAGGTTTATTAAAACCGGGGCCGTGGGTTATCAAGGTGACCCATGGGAGCTCATCCCGAGCTGGATGGGAGGCGAGTCAGGAGGTTTTATTAAACCCAGAGGCAGTGGGTTATCAAGGTGACCCGCGTGGCTGCATCAGGCGGATCAGGAGGCGAGGTCGGAGGTTTATTAAAACCGAGGCAGTGGGTTATCAAGGTGACCCACCCGGGGCTCATCAGCTGGATTTGGAGCGAGTCAGGAGGTTTATTAAAGAAACCGGGCTCGGGTTTATAAAACCCACATGGCTAAAATAAGGAATCGGATATTTGGAAGATATTTGGTGATAGTCTTAAATCTTGGAAGATAGACAAGATCTTCCAAGATAATTTATAAATCTTGTAGAAGATGATATGATCTTCCGGGATATATTCAAATCTTGGAAGATAAACAAGGATCTTTCAAGATAGGCACTTGGAAATATTAAAGGATAATTACAAATCCATGTAGTTATTTTGGATGACTACAAATCTAGGTTATTATGGAACCAGATTAGGGGTTATGCCTATAAATAGAGGCCAAAATCCAACTCAAAAGGTACAAATCTCTATTCCTTTTCTCCAGAACTTACTTGCATAGAACTCTTTTGACTTTAGCATCGAGTGTCTTTGCAGGTACCCCCACTTTCCATCAATAATTCTTGGAGAATCTAATCAACGGCGGCGATTCAATCATCATACACACATCTCGAGGAGTGTTGGGGTAATTAATTTTGCACCAACATCTTCTGGCGCCGACTAAGGGGACTACGAGTAAACATCGCGTTCTCCGATAGAAAGAAGTTGTCCCCAAACGGTTTAGAAACTAGGGTTTCAAAATTATTGTGAAAGTTTCAGAAAGTTGCAAAAGTTCCCTCGAACTCTTCCAGAAGTTGCGAGAAGTTTCGAACACTTTCGAGAAGTCGCGAAAAGTGTCCCAACGTTTTTACAAAGTTGCGGAAGGTTTGAACATATTCGAGAAGGTTGCGGAAAGATCCAGGAAGTTTCTTAACTCTTTCAGAAAGTTGCAGAAACGTTTCTGAACGTTTTTCAGAGTTGTAGAAGATCCGAAAAAGTTGTTAAAGATGAATTCTTCAGAGCAAATCGACTTCGAGGATAGGACGTTGATGTACCTGCAGAAATCTTCCGGGTCAGCAAGCAAACAATCGAACTACGAGGAGCGATGTCGTCCAAGCTAACAAGACGAAAGGGACTAAGAGAAACGTCAGTTTCATCAACACCATCGGCCGCTCCTCTCGAAAGATCCACCCCAGAGTTCGGGGCTGGGAAACAATAGATCGCCATCCCCAAACTAACAGCGGAAGCTTCAATCTTCAAGAAGAGTTTCAAAGTCAGCACCTTGGCATCGAAGAGCGTCGTCAAGAAGAGGTTGCCATTAGAGATGTGCGTACTTGAGTTAACAATCCACCCAGTGTGCAAGCTAATGTCCCACTGGCTGGGTGCAAGTTAACAACCCACAAAGTGCATAACCTAACAATCCACAAATGGTTCCTATCGACTTGACGGACGTGAGCGTTTGCAACTAGAAAGAAGAAAACAAGCGGCTCAAAATCGCATTGGAGAAAAGAAAGGAACTTGAAGAAGCGCTATCACACATTCCTAAGTGAAAGGTCAAACCATCATCGAGAATCCAGACAAGGGGAAAACTAGCGAAAGAAACGTTATTTCCCATACAAGAAAAGCACTTGCAAAAACTTAGAAGTTGTGTCCGAGAATAAGATGTCGGGCGGTCGGGGGTCTTCAACGGCGGGACTCGCGGCATCTCTGTTATCGCTCAAATTACATCATTAGCAGATCCGTTGAAGGCTGTTCGAAGTTTAACCAAACAAACAAAAAATATATATGCTTAACCTGGATCTCGTGGTGAGTCCGAGCAAATCTCGTGACTCTCCGTAGATCTCGCTGTGGGTGCAGAAAAGTGGGAACTTAAACAGCTGCGATAAAAGCATCATTGAAGATGATGCTTGTAATTAACCATTGGATGTTGACGTCCTACTAGATTCTTTTACTTGTTCGTGTCCCTAATGGTGGAAGTTGAATCACACATGAAGAAATTGTTTGACCTCGTGGACCAAAAAGCTTCACCACAAAGTCTCATTCTTATAAGTGTGATAAATCGAATTAAATCACTGGAATTAGCTTCGGAAATACCACCTCGAGAACAAGAAAGACCATGAGGAAGATAAGTTTCGTTTCACTTTGTTTCATTTGTTATATAGTTTAGCATGGTGTGTTCAAACTGCATCTATCATTAAATGCCATGAGCTTGAATTTCTGTTTATACAACACCTGAAATTGTGCACTTATTGTGTTTCATGAAATGCGTAGCTAAGAATTGCTAAATCATCGACTATGTCACTTTTGCTTAGGTCTAAACATGTTTCAATAACAATAAGCTCCTTACCGATTCTCAAGTTTTGTGCAGCCGTGCTAACTGCTACTCTTGAAATAAACGGATAGTAATTGTTTGAACTTTGTTTAATGAGCAAAATGCGTTCATTATAACCCAAGAGAAGCTATTGCTCCGCATCTACAAAGACGAAGTCATGTCCGCCATCCATCGACGTTGATCCAATATTCCATTCAATATTGGGGTCATGCCATTAATTATGGTAGTAATCAGATACTTTAGAAAGATTCATGATCAATCTTATGGCACCGCGCAACTACATGGAGTTCAAAACCCCAAACACATACGTGGCAGCACGCATATGGTTGCCAAGAACTCAAAGCGCTCCATCCTGCAGATTGGAAGAGCTGATTGGTAATCGTATCAGATTATACTGCACTACAACAAATAATGACGCACCAGCCAGCAAAAGCTAAAATAACTTATTATCAGCACAAAATTCATGATCAGCTGGTCTCCTTAAATAATTTGTCAACGCCAATTTCACTTTGTCCCGGTTTCTAGATGTTCTCAATAAGTCTTGAAATTATGTCAAGCTCTATGAAGGTTACATCTCCTGGTGTTTTCACTAAATTAGACGATCCCGAATTGGCTAGCAAAATCTAGATGCAAATCATATTGTTTATCAACGAAGAGGATAATCTAGTATCTAAAGTCTGGACTTATTTAGTGTCATCCAAGTGGCGGTAATGGTGGATGATGTAAAGCATAAAAAATGGTTTTACTTTGGCTTTTGCGAAGCTTGAGGTGGCGATGAAGTTTCGTGGAAGAATGGAGTTTCACTTATGCGCTCTACTTTGTATATGTTCGAGCGTTCATTGAAATTTCCAAACACGGACATCTGACGAAGATATCTATGTTAGCACATGGTTATGGGACGTATGCAAAGGTAGCTCATTTTGGCTATAATAAACACCGTTACAGCGCTAGACTCGACAAGTTCAAAATGAAAGCATACGGATTTCAATATCGGGGACCAATCTCTACATCTTTGCTCGAATAAGAGTTGAACTCTCACTAGTTATCGCTGCAAAATCGAGGGATCTCATTACGGTCGGATTTCATTTTGATCACCAATAAAAAATTGAGCACTAGAATTCCATTCCTGAACTTCACCACCTCACCTGCAATGAGTTCCTAGCGAGACCAAATAGCAACTAGCTTTGAGCATTCATTTAAAATGACTAGGTCAATGCAATCATCTCAACAACACACTAAAAGAATTCGCAAGTATCCCATCGAGATGGAACTCCTTAGAGACATGTGGTGAAACTCGATTGAGTATACTCCACAACTACGAGATTTTTCGGCATATGTGGTAGCGAAACTACATACGATACGAACAATGATTAACAATGTCAACCTTCCTATGCGTGCTCGGACAAATAGAGACCTTCGTCCTCATGAGAGTTCTAGCATGAGGATTAATCACGATTGGGGGCATCTTTATCATATCCCCCAAAAGATGGAAAAAACTACATTTTACAACAATAACGAAAACTCACGCTTGGGGGCGTCTTTGGCATTTGGCAATAAATAAGCAGACCATGAGGGCGGCTAAAGTGTCACCTAGCATACAAGAACTTGGAACCTTTCTCGATCAGCTAGGGACTCAATGTGAAGCTGTCTAGTCCTCCGAAGGAGGGATAGTCCCTACAAAGCAACATGGTTAGACCTCGGATGCAAAGAGAAAATTCGATAAAGGTGGAAAGTGTAAATATATAGAGGATATATACACATACAAGAAACTGAAGTTGCACGGCTAGATCGAGTACTTGGAACCTCGGTCATGAAATCGTAAAATGATTATTCTCCGGCGGCATGCCTGTTCTCCCCCATCTTTTGCGTGCGATCGGGATCTATTATAGTAGAGTCTCCAATGGTGATAACGGGAGTTCTTTGGGATTATACCAAACTGGTAAATAGGGCTCATCGATTACTTCTAAGCATGGTAGACCCGTAAACGTACGCCGGGGAGGCGGGTGAATATCAGTGGTGACGAAGGAACGCTATCGGCATGAGCGTTGTCACCATCAACTTTATCATCGCTTATAGTAATTATGGGAGGTACGTTGTCGCGTCATCTCCATTTTTCACCAAGGATAGAGGAACCAAACATTGTTCATATTGGTGGTTTTTAAGAAAAAATTGAGAGGAAAGTCTCTTATGGCCGAAGGACGGTTGTTAGCATAAGGTTTACGACCTTCCCCTCGAGTTCCGTGGGTATGAAGAATGGGACCAACATCATTCGAATCGTTGTCGTGATTGATGAGCCCGTTTGGTGAAGTCAAACTGCGAATACAAAACGAAGTGGAATTTTAAAAGGAGTTTTCGCAAGAAAACAACGGTTCTTTCAAGGCGCCAGATTGTTTTAGAAAAAAAAAAAAAAAAGGTTCATCGATAAGCAAAGCTGCACTTACCGTGAGAAGCATGCAGGGTTGGAATGGCGCAAGTATGCTGTTACCACAGGTTCTCTACTATATTTATATTAGAGGAGGGCAGTGATCCGCAAGAAACCAATTTGAAGAGTTTGTCTCAAATGGAACTTCAATGAAAATCCAATTCATACTAGCCATATATTTTGGCCGGACAAACGCAAAGTGGAGTCTGTTTAAGAGTTTTGGAAAAATCAAATTCTCTGGAAATTCCATTTACGATAAAATTCACGCTAGATGTCTTCTTCCTAGCGGCGATGCCGTCGGTGGCTCGGAACGGAACGACTTTACATCTTTGGGGAACACATATCAAGGTTATTAGCCATGAGATGTGGGCCACCTAAGATAGACAGACTCGTAAGTTCATCACTTGGGTTAGAGCAGGTCTGACCCAAATGAGATGAGGAAAAGAAATTTCGGTATGAGTTTACTTAAGAATAATAAATTTAATATGGGCATGTTTTTGCAGGAGAAATCATGCCTGTGTGCACTATAGAGTGTCGTGGATACATTTGTACATGCTATGTACCCACCATTGCCACATGAAACGGTTACTCTTCTTAACTCCTCAACAAGTTGAACAGTTAAGAGGGGCGATGTTTGTACCCTATTTAAATAGAGTACGTCGTCTTGCTCGCTTAATAACGGTAGACGTGGGTTATCAAGGTGACCTGGGGCTCATCGTGAGCTACCGACCGAGGTGGGAGGTTTAGTAAAACCAAATGTGGGTTATCAAGGTGACCCACGGGGCTCATCGAGCCTACTGATCCCAGGTTTATTAAAACTCGTGGTTATCAAGGTGACCCACGGGGCTCACGATCCGAGTCCTGAGGTTTATTAAAACCGCACCGTGGGTTATCAAGGTGACCCACGTGGCTCATCGAGCCGGATCCGATCGAGTCCAGGAGGTTTATTAAAACCAGACCGTGGGTTATCAAGGTGACCCACGGAAATTTCATCTGAGGATCGATTGAACCGAGTCCCGAGGTTTATTAAAGAAAACGGGCTCGGGTTTATAAAACCCACATGGCTAAATAAGGAATCCTGATGACCTGGAAGATATTTGGTGATAAATCACAAATCTTGGAAGATAGACAAGGATCTTCCAAGATAATTGTAAATCTTGTGAAGATGATATGGATCTTCCAGATATATTCAAATCTTGGAAGATAAACAAGGATCTTTCAAGATAGACACAAATATTAAAGGATAAGTACAAATCCATGTGGTTATTTTGGATGACTACAAATCTAGGTTATTATGGAACCAGTTAGGGTTTATGCCTATAAATAGAGGCCAAAATCCAACTCAAAAGGTACACAATCTCATTCCTTTTCTCCAGAACTTACTTGCATAGAACTCTTGTTGACTTTAGCATCGGAGTGTCTTTGCGGCAGTACCCCACTTTCCATCAATAATTCTTGGAGAATCTAATCAATCGGAAGCATTCAATCATCATACACACATCTCGAGGAGTGTTGGGTAATTAATTTTGCACCAACACTCCCCCTAACGACGGGAAGATTGTCTCATTAAAGTGATAACCCACAAATCTAGAGGTAAGAGATCTCCTGCTAAAGGTTTTAAAATGCGGATAATTGTTGGAAATTCTTGTCCAACATAATCACTTAATCATTTCGATGACCCATCATAGTACGATATGGATTCGTGAGGGCACGTATATAGTGCGGCCAAAAATATGTAAGAACACAAAATGTCAGGCTTATATCCGATTACCTCTTTGATACGTAAAGAATGGTTGACCAATTATGGGTCTAAAACGAATAAGTGAAGATCGTGTAATATTGCATATTCCCAAGCAGTTAAAGGTAGGTTTGTACGCATAACCATGCCTTAGGCACCATATGTAACCTTTGATGATAGCTCAGCTAGACCATAGGGTATAGGATGCTCTACATGATCCTATTAAACATGCTGATAACCATCAAGTCCTTTTGATGTATACTCTCTAGCATTTACAAGGGGCGGTGATTCCCTTACATGTATAATGTGTGCTAGTAGTTTTCCAAATGCAACATTACTTGGGAACTATACCTAGTCCAAAATGTCAAAAAAATCCACGAGAGCCATAAGTCACTTTAAGGGTCCGCATTCTGTGATGGATATTTTTAAATATCACCTACCGTTTTCTTTGTAATATGGATTGTTTACCATTTGCATCTTAGGATGGTCTCGGTCTGGCCCTACTGAAGGCTTTGTAGAAATGAGTGATATGCTCTCTTACATAAAGCATAACGGGAAGGGTTGTGCATCTAGTTCTCTAGAGAACACTTATTGAGAGATAATGTTGTTACTTCAAGCATTTTGTTAATCTTTTTTCTTGTTGTCTCGTCCAATCAAACACAGTGATGTACATATGAGTCCTTTCAAACGAAACATCATGTCACAACCAAAGTGCCTTTATGGTTATGTCAAAGTCTGTATGAGTCAATTCCCAATAATTCATCGTCGAATTCAATATGGATTCAATAATCCAAATACTATAGTGATTTACATTTCACTAGATTGACTCGGTAGTTTATACAGATATATTTCCTTCCAAATATATTAGAGACTACAAAAGATGCAATCAATTACATTCTCATAATTGTGAGTTTCCATATGATATCCACTTGCATGGGTCTCTTTGGAATTTAACAAGGTGATTAGCTCTCGGTACATATAGAGCTTTTGTGACTTTTAATCTTTGTTCCATCTTGGAAACAAAATTTGAGCATTGCTTCGTTCGATGATCCAATCATTGTAGTCACATTATAAGGAAATAGTTCAAAAACTAATTTAAATTCCTTAAGAGTTTCGTGTAATAAGTGGTGTGACCTTATTATGTAACAAGAAAATCTATCTCATTTACTTTAAGTGTTACTGTTCATGAAGATGATATACTTTTTCATCATAATGTACGAATGATCCTTATAACTCTTTAAGTACTTTTGAGTATATATCAAGTTCTTTAGAGTATTTCACTCTCATGAAATGATATACTTTTCATTCCATAAGTGACAATGAATTTAATTCTTCGTAATTTTTTTCTTATTTTAGCTAATGAAATATATGTAAACTATAGATAAAAATATTTAGGATCAAAATGTGTAGAATCTAACCATACAAATTCGATTGAATAAAGGTAAGAAAAAAAATGGGTAAGGTATTGGACTTGGAAAAATTTCTTGTTTCCATTAATGTTGATGTCTTCGGCATGACCTTCTCCAAGAAAATAGTGTGTTCATATTCCTTTAAACTCCATATATCTCTTGTAGTTGACTACTAATATATGATACTTTGCATTACACTTGTATCATTCTTTTACAGAAAATGCTTATACTAAGATTTGCAACTCTCATTGGTATGAGTCAGAATTACATCTTTGTCCCATTATAGGTAGATACATTTACTTTGTATCATTACTACTTGTAGGAGCAGAATCTCGCAACAACTATGTGCCATCGAAATTGTGACTAATAAGAATTCGCGAAGACTTCGCAGAGTACTTAAAGAATGACGTAGCAGATGACATCAGCATAATTCATGAGGAAAGTATGAGTAACTTGCGAAATATAGAGTGAACTCATGAGAAGGTGACAAGAGCTTGCGAGAATATGAGTCATATGTGGTGTCATCCACTATGTAAACACCAATATAAAGAGGAGAGCGGAGAGAGAAAAGGAGGACACATTTTGTTAAGAGTCTTTTTAGGGAGAGAGACAATTTTTGTAGAGAGAGATAGTTTATTTTCTTTATCATCTTCTTCTCAAACTAGATCTAGAAAACTCCAAATACTCATTAATGGAGATTCTAAATGTAAACTCATGTAATTACAAAAATCACTAGTGAAGAACCATGGATGTAGATCACATTGATCGAACCATGTAAAAATCTTGGTGTCTCCATTTATAATTTTAGCACTTTTATCTTTTATTTTGATTATCAAATAAGTTTATATCTAGAAAATATTATCATAATATCACAAGGGGTGTGTTGTGGATTTCACTAACTACATTTGGCGCTAGAAACGGGGAGAGAGTAATCGATTCTGTCCTTCAGAACTTGTTGGATCAAGAAATTTCCATGAAAATTGAATTCTTGTTATACTTTTTATTTAGATCCATAAAGTTTAGGTTCAAAAATGGAAATTTTATGGAAGAAATCACATTTAGAGGCAAATATCATCGATAATTCAAAAGACATGAAAAGATGAGAGAAAAGATTAGTTGTTGTGGTGAAATTTAAGGAAAAAAATGGAAGTTTTAGTTGAAGATTTCCATGTTCAAGAGAAAACAAGAGGCAATTTGTGAAGAAACAAAGGAAAGACGAAGAGAAGATAAGAGGCAGACGCTGCAATTCTTATCACAAACGGAAATTCGCAAAGATGGTTTGAGTTGGAGCGAACAAGCAAGAGGTCACGGGTTCGAATTCGCAGAGACACATATTTTTCATTTTCTTCTCATCTTCAGCGGCGAATAAGAGAATAAAGAAAAAAGTTGTGCGTTAATTTCGCAAAGAGGTTCTTGAACAGTTGGTCCAGATATAAATACAATATGTGCGTTCGTGGTGTAAGTTCAAATTCACTTTAAGAGCATAATTTTCTTCTTTTTACAGACGGGAAAAAATGGATAATTTCGCGAGGTTGTTTCATTATTTCGCAAACAAGAGGCGGCCACATTGGTTATCTGCGAAGTTAATGAGCTCATGGTCATGATTTCAAATCCCAACGAACGTGTATTTTTCGCATGGATTTTTTGCGGAGAGTATTTCGCAAGAAGAAAATAGGTGATTATTTTAGCAACACTTTGCGGGCGGGGCTAGCACAGTTGTTCGGGAGGCATGAATGCAAGACGGAAGGTCGCGGGATCAATTCTTGCTTCGCAAGTTTGTTTTGTTATGCGAAATTTATACAAAATTGCCTCTCGAGAAGTTAGTCTTTGATTTACTTCGCAAGATCTTTGATTATTTCGAAGAGAGGTTAGTACAAATGGTATGGTGCGAGAATATGCAAAATCCCGATCGCGGGTTTTATTCTTGCCTCTCATACTGTTTTTGCTAAGTGACATTTATACTCCGTCAACGTGTTTATTAATATGAGATTCGCAAGCAAATCATATTCGCGAGATTGACAACAACAGAGAATCACATAAAAGCTAAGTGCCACTTTCCTTGAACATTTTAGTTTTACGGAAAGTAAAGATTTTTGATTTGATTTACAAAAGCGAGATAATCGCACTTAAATTTAATCACAAGATTCCACAATTACAAGAGAAACCGAGAACAATATCTCATGAGAGATCAATTTATATATTTCCCTAAATACTTGCTTTGTTTCAAATGAGAATGATATCCAACATGGAGAGTAGTAGCGGGCAAACCTTTATGTGTACACCTTAGTTCGCGAATTTAATTCGCAAGAAATGTACCTAAAGTGCGTCATATAAGAGGGTACCTATTAGGATCATTTCCATGAAAGATGTTTATCGGATGAAACGAAACAAGTTATACAAAGAAAATCAAAACAAAGAAAACGATTTGAACTTGCAATTAAATGAATATTTTTGATAAAAGAAATGTTGAATACTAATCTAAATTCTTATTTGCATTACGGCATTGCATGAGGCGGAAGGGAAACGTGGAGTAATAATTTCACAATACTTCTTATTCGCAATCAGGACGGATACTTCTCCAAAGGATATTTCATACTTCTTATATATTTCGAGGATTAAGTACTTCTTATACTTCTTCAAGGATACTTCATACTTCACATACTTCAAGAACGATACTTCATATATACTTCTCGAAGCCGGAACTCCGAAAAGAATAGAGGCAATTACGTACTTTTCAAGTCAGTATTCTTTCGCTCTTTTTCCTTCATCAAAAGATTAAAGACTACTACAACAACGGATTTTTTCCTTAAAGATCGCTCTTCACAATATTCAAGGAAAAAGAGGCAAAATGTAGGAAAGCGAGAATCTCGCAACAACTATGTGCCGTGAAATTGTGACTAATAAGAATTCAAAAGACTTAGCGAGTACTTAAAGAATGACGTAGCGAGATGACATCGGCATATTTCATGAGGAAAGGAAATTATGAGTAACTTTAGTGAATTATAGAGTGAACCTGCGAAAGGTGACAGAGCTTAGAGAATATGGCTGTATGTGGCCGTCATCCACTATGTAAACACAGTATATAAAGGAGGAGAGTGAGAGAGAGAAAAGGAGGACACATTTTGTTAAGAGAGATCTTTTAGGGAGAGAGACAATTTTGTAGAGAGAGATAGTTTATTTTCTTTATCATCTTCTTCCTCAAACTAGATCTAGAAAACTCCAAATACTCATTAATGGAGATTAAATGTAAACTCATGTAATTACAAAATCACTAGTGAAGAACCATGGATGTAGATCACATTGATCGAACCATGTAAAAAATCTTGTGTCTCCATTTATAATTTTAGCACTTTTATCTTTATTTTGATTATAAAATAAGTTTATATCTAGAAGATATTATGATAATATCACAAGGGTGTGTTGTGGGATTTCTGCAACTACATTTGGCACTAGAAACGAGGAGAGAGTAATCGATTCTGTCCCTTCACAATTATTGGATCGAGAAATTTCCATGAAAATTAGATTCTTTGTTCATACTTTTTTTTTTAGATCCATAAAGTTTAGGTTCAAAAATGAAATTTTATGGAAGAAATCACATTTTCGGGAAGCGAATATCATCAATAATTCAAAGACATGAAAAGAGAGAGAAAGATTAGTTGTTGTGGTGAAATTTAAGGAAAAATGGAAGTTTTAGTTGGAGATTTCCATGTTCAGGAGAAAACAAGAGGCACTTTGTGAAGAAACAAAGGAAAGACGAAGAGAAGATAAGAGGCAGACGCTGCAATTCTTATCACAAACGGAAATTCGCAAGATGGTTTGAGTTGGAGCGAACAAGCGAGAGAGTCACGGGTTGAACACTGAGAGAGACATATTTTTTCATTTTCTTCTCATCTTCAGCGGCGAATAAGAGAATAAAGAAAAAAGTTGTGCGTTAATTTCGCAAAGAGGTTCTTGAACAGTTGGTCCAGATAGCAATATGTGCGTTCGTGGTCGCAAGTTCAAATTCACTTGCGAGCATAATTTTCTTCTTTTTAAGAGGGAAAAAATGGATAATTTTTAAAGGTTGTTTCATTATTTCGCAAACAAGAGGCAGCACAAATTGGTTATCTGCAGAAGTTAATGAGCTCATGGTCGCGAGTTCAAATCCCAACGAACGTGTATTTTTCGCATGGATTTTTTGCAAGAGTATTTCGCAGGAAAGAAAGTAGGTGATTATTTCGACAACACTTTGCGGAGTGGGGCTAGCACATTGTTCAGGAGGCATGAATACAGCGAAGGTCGCGGGATCAATTCTTGCTTCTCGCAAGTTTGTTTGTTATGCGAAATTTATACAAAATTGCCTCTCGCGAAGTTAGTCTTTGATTACTTCGCAAGATCTTTGATTATTTCGCAAGAGAGGTTAGCACGGTTGGTATGGTGCGAGAACATGCAAGTATCGATCGTGGGTTTTATTCTTGCCTCTCACAAAATTTTGCTAGAAGTGACATTTATACTTCGTGCAACGTGTTTTTCGCGCGAGATTGACAACAACAGAGAATCACATAAAAGCTAAGTGCCACTTTCCTTGAACATTTTAGTTTTACAGAAAGTAAAAGATTTTTGATTTGATTTACAAAAGGCGAGATAATCGCAGAATTACAGAAATTTCAGAATCACAAAGATTCCACAATTACAAGAGAAACCAAGAACAATATCTACATGCAGAGATCAATTTATATATTTCCCTTAAATACTTGCTTTGTTTCAAATGAGAATGATATCCAACATGGAGAGTAGTAGCGGGCAAACCTTTATGGCGTACACCTTAGTTCGCGAATTTAATTCGCAAGAGGAAATGTACCTAAAGTGCATCATATAAGAGGGTACCTATTAGGATCATTTCCATGAAAGATGTTTATCGGATGAAACGAAACAAGTTATACAAAAATCAAAAACAAAGAAAAACGATTTGAACTTGCAATTAAATGAATATTTTTGATAAAAGAAATGTTGAATACTAATCTAAATTCTTATTTGCATTACAACATTGCATGATGAGGTGAGAACGTGGAGTAATAATTTGCAATACTTCTTATTCGCAATCAAGGACGGATACTTCTCAAAGGATACTTCATACTTATATATTTAGAGATTAAGTACTTCTTATACTTCTTCAAGGATACTTCATACTTCCACATACTTCAAGAAACGATACTTCATATATACTTCTCAAACTTCGGAACTCCGCAAAAGAATAGAGGCAATTACGTACTCTTTCAAGTCCAAAGATTCTTCGCTCTTTCCTTCATCAAAAAAGATTAAAGACTACTACAACGGATTTTTCAAAGATCGCTTCTTCACAATATTCATGAAAAAGAGGCAAAATGTAGGAGCAATAATCTCGCAACAACTATGTGCCATCGAAATTGTGACTAATAAGAATTCGCCAAGACTTCGCAGTACTTAAAGAATGACGTGAGATGACACGGCATAATTCAGAGGAAAGTATGAGTAACTTGCGAAATTATAGAGTGAACCTGCGAGAAGGTGACAAGAGATTGCGAGAATATGAGCTGTATGTGAGCTGTCATCCACTATGTAAACACCAATATAAAGAGGAGAGCAGGAGAGAGAAAAGGAGGACACATTTTGTTAAGAGAGAGATCTTTTTAGGGAGAGAGACAATTTTGTAGAGAGAGATAGTTTATTTTCTTTATCATCTTCTTCCTCAAACTAGATCTAGAAAACTCCAAATACTCATTAATGGAGATTCTAAATGTAAACTCATGTAATTACAAAAATCACTAGTGAAGAACCATGGATGTAGATCACATTGATCGAACCATGTAAAAAATCTTGTGTCTCCATTTATAATTTTAGCACTTTATCTTTATTTTGATTATCAAATAAGTTTATATCTAGAAAATATTATCATAATATCACAAAGGGGTGTGTTTGTGGGATTTCTTTTGTTCATTTGGCGCTTAGAAATGGGAGAGTAATCGATTCCTCATCCTTCGTAACTTGTTGGATCAAGAAATTTCCATGAAAATTAGTTACTGTTCATACTTTTTATTTAGATCCATAAAGTTTAGGTTCAAAAATGGAAATTTTATGGAAGAAATCACATTTTTAGGGAGCAAATATCATCAATAATTCAAAGACATGAAAAGAGCGAGAGAAAAGATTAGTTGTTGTGGTGAAATTTAAGGAAAAAAATGGAAGTTTTAGTTGAAGATTTCCATATTGGAGAAAACAAGAGGCAATTTGTGAAAAAACAAAGGAAAGACGAAGAGAAGATAAGGCGGTATTGCAATTCTTATCACAAACGGAAATTCAAAGATGGTTTGAGTTGGAGCGAACAAGCAAGAGGTCACGGGTTCGAATTCGCAGAGACACATATTTTTCATTTTCTTCTCATCTTCAGCGGCGAATAAGAGAATAAAGAAAAAAGTTGTGCGTTAATTTCGCAAGAGGTTCTTGAACAAATTAGTCCAGATAGCAATATGTGCGTTCATTGCGTCGCAAGTTCAAATTCACTTGCGAGCATAATTTTCTTCTTTTTTCGAGAGGGGAAAAAATGGATAATTTTGCAAGGTTGTTTCATTATTTCGCAAACAAGAGGGCAAAGACAGTTGGTTATCTGCAAGTTAATGAGCTCATGGTCGCGAGTTCAAATCCCAACGAATGTATTTTTCGCATGGATTTTTGCAAGAGTATTTAGCAGAAGAAAGTAGGTGATTATTTCGCAGCAACACTTTGCGAGAGGCGGAGCTAGCACGTTGTTCGGGAGGCATGAATGCAAGCGAGAAGGTCGCGGGATCGATTCTTGCTTCTAGCAAGTTTGTTTTGTTATGCTGAATTTATACAAAATTGTCTCTCGCATAAGTTAGTCTTTGATTACTTCGCAAGATCTTTGATTATTTCGCAAGAGAGGGTTAGCACAGTTGGTATGGTGCGAGAATATGCAAGTATCAGATCGCGGGTTTTATTCTTGCCTCTCACAGCTGTTTTTGCTAAGTGACATTTATACTCCGTGCAACGTGTTTTTCGCGCGAGATTGACAACAACAGAGAATCACATAAAAGCTAAGTGCCACTTTCCTTGAACATTTTAGTTTTACAGAAAGTAAAAGATTTTTGATTTGATTTACAAAAGGCGAGATAATCGCAGAATTATAGATATTTCAGAATCACAAAGATTGCACAATTACAAGAGAAACCGAGAACAATATCTCGCAGAGATCAATTTATATATTTCCCTTAAAGACTTGCTTTGTTTCAAATGAGAATGATATCCAACATGGAGAGGTAGTAGCGGGCAAACCTTTATGGCGTACACCTTAGTTCGCGAATTTAATATTCGCAAGGAAATGTACCTAAAGTGCATCATATAAGAGGGTACCTATTAGGATCATTTCCATGAAAGATGTTTATCGGATGAAACGAAACAAGTTATACAAAGGAAATCAAAACAAAGAAAAACGATTTGAACTTGCAATTAAATGAATATTTTTGATAAAAGAAATGTTGAATACTAATCTCAATTCTTATTTGCATTACTGACATTGCATGAGGCGAGAGAACGTGGAGTAATAATTTAATACTTCTTATTCATGATCAGGACGGATACTTCTCAAAGGATACTTCTACTTCTTATATATTTCTAGGATTAAGTACTTCTTATACTTCTTAGAGGATACTTCATATTTACATACTTCAAGAAACGATACTTCATATATACTTCTCAAATCTTGAACTCAGCAAAGAATAGAGGCAATTACGTACTTTTCAAGTCCGGTATTCTTTCGCTCTTTCCTTCATCAAAAAAGATTAAAGACTACTACAACAACGGATTTTTCCTTAAAGATCGCTCTTCAAGCAATATTCAAGGAAAAAGAGGCAAAATGTAGGAGCAGAATCTCGCAACAACTATGTGCCATCGAAATTGTGACTAATAAGAATTCCTAGCGAAGACTTGAGTACTTAAAGAATGACGTAGCGGATGACATCAGATAATTCATGAGGAAAGTATGAGTAACTTGCGAAATTATAGAGTGAACTGCGAGAAGGTGACAAGAGATTGCTAGAATATGAGCTGTATGTGAGCTGTCATCCACTATGTAAACACCATATAAAGAGGAGAGCAGGAGAGAAAAGGAGGACACATTTTGTTAGAGAGATCTTTTTAGGAGAGAGACAATTTTGTAGAGAGAGATAGTTTATTTTTCTTTATCATCTTCTTCCTCAAACTAGATCTAGAAAACTCCAAATACTCATTAATGGAGATTCTAAATGTAAACTCATGTAATTACAAAATCACTAGTGAAGAACCATGGATGTAGATCACATTGATCGAACCATGTAAAATCTTGTGTCTCCATTTATAATTTTAGCACTTTTATCTTTATTTTGATTATCAAATAAGTTTATATCTAGAAAATATTATCATAATATCACAAGGGGTGTGTTGTGGGATTCCTGCAACTACACTACTGGAGCCAGAATTACATCTCTGACTCATGGAAACTTTTGTGAGTTTCTTTCCACAAAACGTGAGGTGTATCATTGTCAAAGTTATTGACCTTATTATAGTCTAACAAGTGGATTAATCCGACTTTAACATTCAAGTTTTGGGAAAATGAATGTTTCTACAAACTCCTTCAAAGCAATACATCGCCCTGAAGTTAATATGTCACCTTGGAAATGTTGAAGGTATGGCTTCCTCTTTGAAGAATTATCTTTATAAATTGAAGATTTTTATGAAGAAAGTATTGTACTTGTGTACACAAAATTCCACATCATAGACTCTTTAGTGGTGCTCAAGTACTTGAGTTCAAAAGATCAAATTAGAGTCGAATTGGTTTAGTCAAAGTCCTGTCAACTATTTGGTCAAGACCCTATCCATTGGGTTGACAATGTCATGTTTAATGAATATAAACATATATGGTCCATTATAAATGAAATATTCAGGCCCGTTAATAATAAGTGTTAAACTATTATACATGAGTCAAAACATATCATTAACCCTAAAAATTGAAAAAAATTCTTCTTTCAACTATTACACGATCTGCTGAGACAAATGCATCATAGTCTGATCATGATGCAATTTTCTTATATTCACCACAATATTTCGACAAACATATTAAAACTTCAAAGACATCCAAAGACTAAATAAAAATATATTTTGTGACGACGTATAACTGTTTCAATTACGTTTCTTGTGGACACAAAAGGAAATATCACGACTTTGAGTAATTTTCATGGTTGGATCTTTATGAAATTTTTGCTTATCTCCATGAGGATAAAATATACCACATACTCTATAAAAATTAAAGAATAATCCAACGGTTAAAGTTATACGAAACTTAGGTTTTCGACGTTGTTATAATTAGGATTTTCTAGCAGAAGATAATTCTACTAAAAATCCAAATTTGGAGATTGCATCATATTCCGATTCAATTGAAATTTTTACATAGTAAATGACGACTGATTGGGATGAACATACTAAATTGTTATGAAAATCTAACGGTGAAATCTATATGTTTGATAATCATGCTTTCGTGGAACCCTAATATATACTATGAAACGAAATTTCTTTGTTCAAAAGAAATACCTGGTAACGCATCCATGCAAAAAAATAAAAAATCAACCGTTCCAATATAGCTATGCGGTATAGCTTCGTGCATGATAACGTTTTGTAGTAGAATAATAAGGGAAAAAAGAAAAGGAAGAGAAAGAGAAGGATTTCTATTGCATAGGTAAAGTATCCTTTATATACACTAGTAAGGCCACATGTGCGATGCACATGCTTGAATTGGATTCTTTTAACAACACCAAATTTGATAATAATGGAAAAAATAAATCTTAAAATAAAAATCCTGGCACTTTTAGGGGCGACCTCAAAGAATTGAGCTAGGCAAAAGACAAAAAGGTCACCCAAACGTAAATCTAAGCTGCTACCCCTTATATTTGATTTTCGAAATGGCCAATATGCCCTTATATAATCGGTAGCCAACACCATAATCCGGTAGGTTAAAGGTGAATCGGTAGGTTAAATTGAAACTATACCTACCGATTATTGTGTAGATACTTCGACCAATAATCTCTTTTATAATCGGTAGCTTATCCAACTTATAAGACTACCGATTATAAGGAGCTCCGTATTCAGCCTTGGCCAAATTCCATAGGTTTTGAGGGGTGAAGAGCCAACCATAACCACTTGATAGAGCTGTGGATCTAGCCATAATCGGGATTCAATAGGTTCCACAACCTACCGATTATAGGTTGCCCCAAATTTAGTTTTTCTAAAATCCTTCACGTAATGAATGTTGAAATATACCATAATCGGTAGGGTATATAATTATATAACCAACCGATTATAACGAGCCCTGCATCCAACCTTTGCCATATTTCATAGGTTTTGAGTGCACAAAATAAATATAACCATTTTTACTGTTTTGGATGCGTGTTAATCGGGAGTTAAATATATTACCAAAACATCCGATTATGGTTGCCCTAAAATGAGTTTTTAAAAATCCTTCATGTAAGTGGAATTTGAAATATACCATAATCAGTAGAGTTAACAACTTAACAACCTACCGATTATAAGGAGCCAGATCGAACCCTTGCCAAATTCCAAAGGTTTTGAGTGTAACAGAGCCAGGCCCTAACCATGTGGTTCGTGATTTGGAAGTAGCCATAATCGTACGGAATATAGGTTCCAAAACCCTCCGATTATAGGTTGCCCCTAAATGAGTTTTTTCTAAAATCCTTATTTGCTTTAATTTGCAATCGGCATAATCGGTAGATGATAAACTTATACACTACCGATTATAAGTGGTCGGGGATTCAACCTTTGAAAAATTTATAATATTCGGTAGCCAAAACAATAATCGGTAGTTTCACTCGATAATCGAAGCAAACTGCGCAATGGGCAGGTCATTAGGGTTATATATTGTTTGGAAAAAAATTGACTCATCGTGAGGTAACTCCTATTGAGTGAGAGAAGAAAAGAAAAAAAAGAAGAAGAAGTGGTATATGTTTCAAACTTCCGATTTTTGCCAAACTTCCACAAACATGGATGGGTCTGAAGAAGGAGGGCGTGATTGTTGAATTTCCAAGTTCCTCTTAGTTTAGAGATGACGATTTGGGGTATGTTGAATGATCAAACTTTGATGGAGATGAAACCCTAGACGACGCTTTCATGGAATAAAATGGAGAATCACCCGAGATCGGTTAATTGATTCATCAAACATACGGGTATGTTGTTAACAAACTCTGATACCCATGTTATCCATGTTACGTGCGTTTGTTGTGTGTGTTTTCGAACGTGAAAATTCGATTTACTGCATGCATTGAATGACATGAAATTCATATATTCTTGGTAGTAAATTTAGTAACATATCTACCGCATTATTAATAATCGGGTATATTTTGATGTATTAATATGCCGAATATGAAAAATCCCCAAATTGAAAAGCTTCAATTTCTCATAATCGGAATTTGTCTACATGAATAAACGTCCGATTATTGGTATATAATTAATCGGTTGGTTCATGAATTTATAGTCCCTCCGATTATGAAGGTTTTCACGTAAGAATTGTTCATTTACGTATGTCGCTAATCGGTAGACTATATGCGTACATGACTACTGATTTATTTTAATCGGTTACGTTGTATAGTATTAAATCACCGATTGTATTACAAGCTAAAAAACCAAGGAAGGGTACCAAGAGGTCGAAGGAAGAGGATGAGCGCATTAGTAAATTAATCGAGGAAGAACGAGAGGAAGAGAAGAGGTTATTTGATGACAAATGGAAGGAGGATGGGATAATTTGGAGATCGTTCATGAAAGCATGGGACAAGATCGTTTGTCAATGACCGTGGGAAATTCGATAGGAACTTGAAGAATTTGAGGAAGAATATTACAAGGACTGCCAAAACCCGTTGAGTATTGTAAAACACAATGGTTACCGATTAAGGAGAGGTTTGTGTATGCATGGACATATGAATATCATAACTTCAAGAACGAGGCGACAAGCATTGCCGGAGGGGTCTCATGGCCGATTAAAGAAAATACTTCTAGGTAGTCAAAATGGAGTTGTGTCGATCCAAAAGCAATCCATGAATTCACCAATCGTGATCTCATAAAGATTAAGGATTCTATGCAATTTATGTACACTTAAATTCCCTACGGAACACGAAGGGAAAGATTGCTTTTTAAGGGCATTGTTCATAAAGTTTCAAGGTGGGCAATAAATCACATGATAGAACAATTGAAGTTGTATAAAGCTTACGATGGCAGAATCGGTTTGTGTTTGCAAGGGATATGATAGGTATTGGTCTCCCATGTCGTCATAAAATGGTGGAGTCATCGATGTGATTGACATCAATGATATTCATCCATTTTGGAAGAAATTAAATTTCACTCCAAGCACACCGTAGTCAATGGTCCGGTCGTTCATGGAGTAGGAATTGTGTGCAGAATAGCCGAGCGTTATCTTTACCAACAAATGGCGCCAAGAAGCAAATATTGATGCATGATTTGGAACAAGCTCTTCACCACCCATTTAAAGAGGTTGATGAACCTATTAAGCATAAGGGCGGGTAGGCCAAACACGAAGTGTCGAGACCATTGAAAGAAAAGAATTAAAGGATCATTTGTCTAATAAAAAAGAATATTGTGTCGGCATGAGCGTTCGGAAGCGAATTTGAGAGATGAGCCGCAACCAAAGAAAAGGGTCGTCGAAAGATCAAAATGGAAGTCCAAAAGTCTAAGAAGCCTTTTCAAGTAAGTCAAGTCGATCTGCAGAATGGAACAAGTTGTGTTAGTGGAGACCCAAACTAGCTGTAGTTACTGATCAAATGAGTGACTCTCCACACAAACACATTCAACGGAAATGGTGACTATAAGAGAGAAGTATGGTACTCTTTTATCCTAGGGATTTTCACAGACCACTGATCAAGGTATACGATTATAGAAGAGTATATGAAACAACTCCCTCCACTCATTGTTAATTTGGTTTTGTCAGCGAGGCAATATGGGGATGGTAGTGCAGGTTTCACGTCGCCTCGGAACAAATTGGTTACTTTGGAGAGGCGGTGAACGAAGATGTCACCCAAATGGGCAAAATTTAAGAACTAAAATGGCGGTACAACTAATAAAGGACAAGGATTTATATGAGATGATGAAGGGAGGAGATAGAAGAACACAAAGAACTAGAGTTCAAAGACTTTGTGCGCGTGTAAAGTCAGAAAGGTTTGAAGACAATCGGATCCAAGTATTGGATGACAATGCCTAAATGTGATACTCTTAAGCAGTTGCTTGAATTGTGGGCATTTCTTTGTTCCTCCCCCAGTATGGACATTCTTATACGTTTACACCTACAAGGGACGGTTTGCGATGAATCGGTTAAAGATAGAAGAATTATTTATGGCATTTGTGAATGAGATGCATTTTATCGGTTTAAGAGTAAAGAGGGATTGCCCATTACCTCCGTTGGGTGGTTTGAGTGATTACTTCCCAACGAATCATTGTAACGATTGGTTGAAACAATGAGACCAACATGTTGGATTGGGATCGCGTCATGAAGGTGGATTTCCCGGAAGGCCTCTTTTGGAATTGGTTTCCTCGGATGATGAAGATCAATGATTGTTTATGTTTGAAAGATGTATTTTGGAAGCCCTATTTGTACATGTTTTTTTGGAATTTTGTGGAAAATACATGAAGTCTAAAGCTATAATCGGTAGTTATATTTTTAATATATCAACCGATTATACAAGCTTTTGTAAACAGAGACTCAATCAATATTATAATCGGTTATTAACTTTTTGAATTTATCTTCCGATTAAAAGGCTGATAAAACAACTGAAATTTTTCCCCAGAATCGGTAGATTACATATTATATAAACATCCGATTGACACCAAACTACGACAAAAATAAGCGTAAATTTTTCCCGAATCGGTAGACAACATATTGAATAAACTTCCGATTGTCACCATAGTCGACAAAAAGTGAAAATCTTCCCCGAGAATCGGTAGACAACATATTTGCGTAAACTTAGGTTGTCACCATTACGACAAAATAGGTGAAAATCTTCCCAGAATCGGTAGACAATATAAAATAATAACTTCGATTGTAACCATCAATCAACATTTATCTTTTATTACGACGGACTTAGTGAATTCATAACTTCCATCATAAGTGAATTCTTCCACCCTTTTCCACTAATCTTGTCTTTTTGCGAGTGTCTCCTATATAAACAAACATAAAATAATGCCAACTTCGTTTTAGTAAGAAAGATTAAACACCGGTGTTATTTAAAAAGAATAACCGAGCGATATAGCCAAATTGTTGGATCGACAAGCTTAAGTGGCTAGTGTTAAACATCCTCTTTTGTATCGTTATGTAATCATTTACCCCTTTTTGGACAAGTCGGAAACGATCATGAACTTGTTGGAGTGATCTTTGCTTTGGATTTCCATACTCTCGCACAAATTGGCTATATACCCTCGCCCAAAAGACTTCGGGTGTTAACCTTCCCTGCTATGACATCTTCACGTCTTGTTTCACGATACCATGTTTTCACAATGACCAAATCTTCATCTGCGTCAAACGTTGCCATGCTTGTAAAGTTGAGATATCTGATGAATTCACAGAGTAGACGATGGAAAATCTATTTGTAGAATACACGATGCTATATATGTGTTGTTTGGTGCATAAATAAGAAGAGTTTACCCTCCTTATATAGATGAGAGTCCCAACGTCTCTTTTTTTTGAAAATATGGCCGTTGATGCGTACTTTTACAAGACTGTACTGAAATTGCGTACAATTATTACACTCAATCGGTAGTAAATGTTTGAACAAAGCATCCGATTATTAGTGTCGGTAAATATGTATTGTTATATACTTGATTATAGGATGTTTTGTCAACAGAGTTCCCGGTTTCACTAGAGTAGTATAATCGTGAGGTTTATAAATATGTATTATCAACCGATTGTGTTTGATTTTCGAGGCACGGCTAGTTTCTTTTGAGCAACTGGTTGATTTGGAGTATGTCGGTAGTTACATCAACAATTAAAACTTCCGATTTTCATAAATATTTTGAAATTCATAACAATATCACCTACACATCATCATAATTTTACATTGAACTCCAGCAATTCTATTACAAGGTATTGCGATTAGCGTCGCGGACGTGTTGGGCGAGTCCTAAACGGGATTAAATCTTTCCATCGCCCTAAGGATTCTAAAATGAGCTTCATAACAAGCTTGATCTTTTCCATCTCCGCAATTCCACAGAGATCGTTCTATAACGTCATCATTGGTTTCACCCTCAATCGATATTGATTCACAAGATAAGTTAAATGGACGAATTCTTGGACGTGTCCATTTATTGAACCAACTCGGCAGAAAAGATCAGCGGAGTGACGGTTGTTTGGAGTTCTGGTGTAAATCATAGAATTTTTTCGTGAATTTTCCCAAATAACTCATACTCATTATGCCTCCTTGCTGCGTTCTTCTCCTCGTCTCGGATAGAATTGAACATAGCACCTACATAAAGATAAATCTTCTTCAATCGTGAACTCAGAGGATTAATGAATGGTTGGGCCATTATGTTGAAGATGATGTTGGAGAGAAGTTTAAAGGTATTTGTGTTCCATAGAGAGTAAAAGGATACAATCCTTATATAGAGTTTAGAGTTCCAACGGCTGTATTTTGTTGGGGCAAGCGTATAATCGGTAGTCAAATGAAGTATTTTAACTTCCGATTATACGATTGCCCCAAATTTTGTTTTGCGAAATGTCATTTTTTTTCGAATTTGGGAACTATATTAATCGGTAGCTAATAACCTCCCGGTGTACAATTCTGCCCCAAATTTAGTTTTTGCGAGAATTGTCATTTTTTTTTGGAATTTGGGAACTAGAATAATCGGTAGTTAATAAGACTTCCGATTATACAGTTGCCCCAAATTTCTTTCTTGGCGAAATCACCAATTTTGGGAATTTAGGATCTACTATAATCGGTAGTCTCGTGAGGTTATGTTCCTCAGATTGTTATAGAAGCCGGATGCGTGTTTGCCACAAAATTGATAATAATCGGTAGTATAACATAGTTACTAAGCTTCCGATTTAGTTATAATAATCGGGCACTAAATATCTTCCGGTGTGTAAGGGCATTAACGTATTCTCCGCGTTTTGGACATCCTTTAACGGTGTATATGGGTTGGGAATAAAAAAGTCGTCCCTAATTCTTTCGGGGTCGCCCCTAAAAGTGCCAGGCTAAAAATGTAATATCCTTGTTTGTACTCATTACGTAGATAATTTAAACGGAAAATGGGTCATTTGTCCAAAAAAATTTAAAACCATGGTTCATATGGATGAGTAAAAAATTTTATGGGTGAAACGGACACAAAAAAATAGCAAGGATGAAGCTGGATTCATCCTGCTTAAATTTAAAAAATAGCGAGGATGAAAGCTGGATGCATCACAGCCTGTAAATTAAAAATAAGAAAAAGTATTTGAAAATGGGCGAGGATGGCTGATTTACATCCACGCCTGTCTAAATTTTTGTCCATTCATGATGTCAAAATCTAGCACATCCTTTTCACGAGAAATTTTAATTTTGGTCTTTTTAACCAATTTGTGTAATTTAAAGAGCATTAAAATATATTAATTTTACGCAGTCAAATCAAGTGTGTATTTTAAAGATATCTAAGTTTTAATTTTTTGATTTATTTTAAAACAATGGCATTCCTGTAAATATCTGCAAATATTAACTAAAAGCAGTTAATGGGGGGTATTGTTAAATGTGAAAAGACATGGCACAATTACCTCTTTTAACTTATATTAGTATAAGATAAGATAAGATAAGATAAGATAAGAAACTCTTGCATTGAGTTGGATGCTGCCTTCCATGGGTAGACTTAGCCCCTCTGACATAATTAAACTTTAAATTATTACTTTACTCTTTTGCTAAATCTAATATTTAATTATTCAAATTCAAGTAGTTCGCAAATCTCTAGATGGATTAACCGTTTAAATTATGATCTCATGGACTTGGACGATCGGTCAGTCTACTTTTATGAATTTTTAAAGTTAGACTAAACTTTTTCTAAATGATAATGGCGTGATTTCATTTCAGCACGCCATTATTATTTTCTTCAGAACAATAACTTAATTTTACAAAATTCTCATCTTTGAACACTACCTTAAGTACTCATCCCGGTTGTATTATTCTTTGTCTTCAATACATCGTCCGGCCGTCTAACATACTTCATATGTGCGTGTGATGAGATGATCGTCCGTCAATATTATCATCACCTCGTCCCATCATCTTGTGGAGGAGGGGGTCCAGGCGGAACTTCAAAATGTTTATTAGGATTTGACATAGGTGTAGGAGGCCGGTTTACGGTTCGCGGTGGTCTTGCTAGCAACTTCCTCAAATGACGATTGGTGCCTCATTATCATAGGGAGCTGCAAATTATTTTACAAGACGAATTAGTGTGGTACATAATCTAACACACATACTCATTTTCGTTATATGCATGCTTTAGTGTAAGCTTCACTAATCACTCACTCGCTCGTTAATCATGCATTATTTTGGATTTAAGTAGCTACAAGTTAATTGAACTAATTGTTGATGTGATTAAATAAATACGTACCAAGTTAATATTAACGGAGAGGCTTAAGCTAATGAAGAAGAGAAAACGAGGAATCCGAAGAAGATAGCCAGTTGTGTTTCTTCCTCTGGTCCAAAGGACTTCATTGCTTCAGTAGAGAATGAATTATTGGGTAATTGAGAATATTGCCTTTGTTGAAGAAAATACAAAAAAAGATGGAGATTTTCTTAGCTCCTTGACACAGATTGATCACTATATATATATATATATATCAAAACTAGTGACAAAACCCCTAGGTGAACAAACTAGTGATAAGAAAAAACCGGTCAAATTATTTTTAACAAATAAAAACCGTTTGATAAAAAAGTGGCACAAAAACCCCAAGTCAAATAATAATGAACAAATTTAGTTTTGTTACTTAAAAAAAAAACCCAAACATACCCTTTTACCTTTTCTTCTTCTTCTCCTTCTTCTTCTCTCGTTTTTTTCTTTCTTCCATCTCCTTCGCCCCACCATTTTCACCACCAACGACAACAATAAACCTCCACACGAACACCGGACAACACCTCGGAAGTCTCCTACATGAACATCAGATCCGCCCATTAACATCATCATCACCTCCGTCTCCTCCATTAACACCATCATCGGATCCGCCACCATTAAAATCATCATCACCTCCATTAAAATCATCATCACCTCAAAATCTCTCCTCCATTAACACCATCTTCACCTTCTTCATCTCCATCTCTTGATTTTCCATCAACAACACCGCCTCCTCTTATTTTTTGTTTTCCCACTAGTACATCATATCAGCCACCACACTATACTTCTGCCTCCTCCTTTTTATCATCTAAAACCACCACCAATACCTTCAATCAACCACCAACAACACCTCATCTACAATCAGCTTAGAGTACTTTGGATCTGCTCAAACAACACCTCGCCTCCTCATTCAATCCTCTACAATCACCACCACACCTTATGATCAGTTTCATCACCCAGCAAATGATAGTACATCTTGATATAAATCAATATTGTATTGGGAAATAGCCAGTTATGATGAAACCAAAATTGGTTTAACAAGTGCAATTGAGTTGAAATGAGCTCATAGATGAAATTCAAGTTGTTGATTGTTGAATTGAAGATGGGTAATGACGAACTTGAAGTTCGGATGGTGAAGTTAGGGTTTCTCAATTTGTGTACACAGATAGGTATGAGTTTCTTTGGTGAAGTTGATCAGAAGAATTAAGTTAGTATTGAAGGTGGAGATTCAAATAAAGAGGCTCTGTTGGTGGCGAAGGCCCAATGAAGAAGTGCGGTGATGGTGAAGCTAAGAAGGTTCTGGGTAATATGAGCTAGTTGTTGTTGGTGCCTGGCTCAACGGTCTTGAAAAATGAAGCTTTTAGAGCAATTGCGGGTGTTGATTTTGATTTCATCATTTTTCATCATTTTTTTGTTTGGTTTCATCATTTTTGGTGAAGAATCAATTTTGAGTTTCATCATTGAAGGCTGTGTTGGTGAAATGACAATATGTGGGAAAATGATGAAACCTGAATTAGGTTTCATCTAGTTTTGGTGAAACCAATTTTGGTTTCATCATTTTTTTTTTGGTTTCATCATTTTTATTTTGGTTTCATCATTTTCGATTTGGTTTCATCATTTTTTTTGGTGGTGGTGGTGGTCGATAATGATGTGGTGTTCTTTCTTGGTGGTGTTTAGCGGCAGGTGGTGGCTGTGGTGAGTGGTCGGCGGTGTCGCGGTGGTGGTTTTGGGGATGGTGGTGGTGGCGATGTATTGGTTGGCGGCGGTGGTGGTGGTGGCGAGGTGGTAGTGGTGGTTGGCGACGGCGGCGACGCGGTGGTAATTATCGGTGGTGGTTGGCGGCAGCGGCGGCTCGGTGGTGGTTGGCGGTGGCGGTGGTCAGTGGTGGCGGCACAGTGGTGGTTCTGCTGCTGGTGTTATTTTATGGTGGTGATAATATAATAGAAATTGGGGTGATTTAAAATTAAAGGTGGGGTTGTTTTTGTTTTTATTGGGGTGATTTAAATTAGAAGGCTAATATAGGCAGTTTATGTTAAATGGGGTTTTTGTGAGCAATTTGTTTGTTGGAGTTTTTGTATATGGATAGTGGCTTACTTGGGGTTATAACTCGCGCGCCGTATATATA
>JAJJWW010000731.1:0-34938 GCA_023531295.1 Papaver armeniacum | reverse complement strand
TGATAGGTGTAGAATACACCGTATTTACTATCTAGAATTTATGCTTTCTTTGCTATTTTTCTTGTAAATTATGTACTTTATGCGTGTTTTTGAGTTATTAGGTACTGGGGACATACTGGAGAAAAAAAGAAGAAGAAATCATTCAATTTGAGCCGAAAGGGCAAAAAGGTTATTTCATGGGCGGACACTATCAGAGCTGAGCCGAGGTTAAGGGACAACCCGAATTAGTTATCCCTTATCAAGATTACCAGGTGTTGTATAACGAGCCTTACTTCAAGACCTAAAATCGAGAGAAGATTACTTCTCAATAATTTTTCGCCCGAAATCAAAAGACACGAAAGAGGCGGCCAAAAGAAATTGAGAAAAATTAGAGCAGTAGATGATGTCCAAGAAATGGAGAAGAAAGTAGCAAGACTTGTTGCTGTAATCGATTGAGTTGAGGTTACTGTTAATATCTAGAATTGGGAAGATGGGTTGTTTATCAGATCGTGATTGAGCATGAGTATGAGGCGTTGTAACTAAGGGTTTTGATGGATCGAAATAGGGAGAGAAGGGATGTTGCTGTTGATGAATTCGTGATGAAGATGATAGGGTTTGTTGTGATTCTAAGAATTGAAATCGAATCAAGGGTTTGGAGATGTTATGTTTACAAGGGTTTTAAATTCAGAGAAGAAGAAATGGATGTCGATTTTGAGTTCAAAGATAGAGAGATGGGTATTGTTTCTCTTATTTAATCAAGGTGGTCGATGTTGTTGGTGCTGTGATTTGCACAAAAGAATCAGGGTTTGATGTTGAAATGTTGCAGTGAATCAAGAACAAGAAGGAGCAGCTTCTGGTTGTGATTGAATGGGTTTGTGGTGACTGACATTAAAGATTATGAAGAAGATGAAGCAGTGAAGATGTTGATATTCATGGGTTTGACTTAAATTGAAGAGGAAGAGAAGCTCACTGTAATGTTGAGAAGATGATGAATCGGTGGACTCATGTTGTGACAGAGTGATTGGGTTGAGCTGAACAAGAAGGTTGTTGGTGTTGCAATCCACCAAGAATCAGTATAGCAAATGAAATTGAATGGGTGGTAGAAGGTAATGAAACTCAAAGATCTTTGGTGGTGATGTTTGGTGTGGAATACCGGAATGAAGCTATTGATGAATTGGGTATTGGTACTCATGATGCTTGGATGTATGACTATGACAAGGAATTGCGGGTGCCCCGGCCGAAGACTGCTTGTGATGCCAAGGTCATGAAGTCTCAGAACTGAATTGATGCAGTTGAGCTCAAGGTGGAGTGAGCCGATCCGGAGATGAGGTTGGTATTGCAGAGAATGTTAGAAATGAATGCAGTGGTTTAGTGGTGTTGGTATGATTCATAACAGCTTAAGAGGAGTGGATACAAGTTGGGAAATAGTGTTGCAGGTCTTAAATGCAGCTATGATGCTGTTACAATACTGGTGGTTATGACTAAATGAATTTGAGCACTGAAAGCGAGTGTACTATTACAGAGAGCCCGAGGTGACACTCAAGGGTTGGCTGGTGCCAATTTGTGACATTACGGGTGAATGATTACAAATTACTGATTACAGTTGATGCGGGGAATTGCAGTTGTGGGTTCAAAGTAGACTGGCAGTTGATGTGTGTTATGGCGTAGAACTGTTGCTGCTGATTGTGGGTACTGAGTGCATATGGAAAGGGTAAGTAGGTGCTGGTATTGGTATTGCAGGTGCAAGAGTGTGGTACTGGTGTTGTTGGCTGCAAAGGTTTTGTGTGTCGCCGAGATATTGGCATTACGAGATCACCGAAGAATGAATGAGTTATGAGCAGATGGAGTTGTTGTTGGCTTGTAGAAGAGGAGTTAGTGCTCCCGAGAAGGTGCTTTGGGTATTCGCTTGAGTCCGTGTGCAAATGATGCAAATGGAAGCTACATCAATGGTTGGTTGTGTTGCTTTTGCTTCAGGCCGGCTCAAGTAAGAGTTAGTGATAAAGAATACAACTCAGCTGTTGGTAGATGACTGCAGTTCAGATTGCAGTGGAGAATAAGAAGGCCATTGGTTTGTGGTAATGAACAGGTGCTGGTGCTTGTGGAAGCTGCTTTGGCATGGCAGGATATGGCTGGAAGTGAAGAACAGATAGTACAAGACAATCTCAAGACAAAGGAAAATGGCTCAAAGCCAAGGCCACTCAAATTTCACTTGAAATCGACTAGTTATCTAACTCGTCTGTCGACCTAGACTTGACTCGGTGATTGACCCGCTTGACTCGGTGACTTGACCGAGCTGACCTGGCCGATTTGACTCGTTGACCTATTGACCGGGTGGACTTTGCCGGTCACCTAAGCCGCTTTCGATCACTTCTCCGCCGATTTCCTACCATAATACCCGAGTTTTGGGGCATATTTTCGGGTTTTTCTCACATATGGGCTTGGTGGACACGTTTGATTGCCTTGATTAGTCTTATTCCATAGAACTTAGTGCTTTGAGGGAGTTAAACTTAATTGTGCTTTTACACTTTAGGTTTGCTTTCTAGAAGAATTTTCACATATGCATCTTTTAATGTGGTTGTGATGAAAATCATAACCTTGGGAATTAACACGTTTGGATATACTTTAGTGCTTTGATCAAGGTATCCTAGGACTTTTAGTAAATGAGAGATTAAATTACCAATTCTAATCATTGATGAAAATACATATTTGTGAATGATACTATCTCGTAACCAATATCTTCTCTTTATTGATTATTCCAATTATTTGCTTTGCTTTGCTTTGCTTTATTTTATTTTATTACTTTGTCAAAACAACAAAAATCCCCCCTTGGTTACCTTAGAAACTGAAATTTTATAACAACAATTGTCTCTCTATGGATACGAACTCTTTCTTACCACGTACTTCATTTATATTAGTAGAGTGAGAAAGTGAAATTATTTTTGCTCTACTGATAACCTATTCAAATTTTGGCGCCGCGGGGAGGCATACGGCTTTGTTATTAAGTTTTTAGTTTCTTTTATAATTTCGCTTTTATCTTTGCTTTTTGTTTCTTGTCTTGTTTCTCACTTGTTTGCGAGAATTGTTTTCAGGTACCTAATCCCGGGCTTCTAAAGATTGGAACTATCCAAGGTGCGGGATAGCTACTCGAAGAGGCACAATACTCCAACCAAGTCAAGACACAACAGAAAATCAAGAGTTAGAAGTGGGAGAAGAGTTACAACTAGAAGGAGAACAAGAGGTTCCATTCGTAGACGAACAACAAGAAGAAGGAGCAATGGGTGATGCAAATCGTACACTCAAGGACTTGGCTTCTCATAGGCTTGATACAAAACAAGGGTGTATTCAAACAAACTCTACTTTTGAGATCAATCCGGGGTTTCTTAGAGAATTACCAAAGTTCCATGGCATGGTGAATGAAGACCCAAACAAGCATCTTATAGACTTCCACACCATTGTCATGGACATGCTTCCAGCGGATGTTGAAGCGGATGGTGCAATGTTGAAAGTTTTTCGTTTCTCTTTGATGGATAGTGCTAAGGATTGGTTGTATTATTTGCCTTCCAGAAGTGTCACGACATGGAATGGGCTGAAGAAACTCTTTTTAGAGAGATATTTTCCTACATCAAAGGAGAGAATCTTTATATGAATGTTGGGAACGATATAAGAGATTAGTGGTAAGCTTCCCTCACCACCAATTCAGTGACGCTATGATCATCCAATACTTCTATGAAGGACTCCAATCAAGTGATATGAATCTTCTTGACGCTGCGGGTGGTGGTGCATTAGTGAGCAAGACGGTGGCACAAGATAGAGAGTTGATTGAAAACATGGCAGCGAACTCCCAACAATTCTTGAGTCGTGGTTCGGATGTGCTTCTTAGGAAAGTAAATGAAGTGAGCGAGGTCGAGGAACTTCGTCAATAAATGGGTAACATGACAGCAATGATGCAACAAGTTGCAGCCGCGGTGATACCAAGTTCCTCTCAAGCTTATGAGGACGAGCAAGATAATGCGGTCTTTCCAAATCAACAAAGACGGTATGATCCCTACTCTAACACTTACAATACGGGATGGAGAGATCACCCCAATTTTAGCTATGCCAACAAGAAAGGTGCAATCCAACAACCTACTTTCAACCGTCCGAGTGGATTTCAACCACAACAACAACAATTTCAGCAACCACAAGCACAACAATCAATGCAAAATCAAGGTTCCGATATCGATGCAAAGCTTCAAACTTTTATGCAAGGCATTTCCACCATGTTTAAAGAAAGTCAGCAGGAAACTAAGAGTGCTATCAAGGAGTTGTAGACACAAATGGGCTCCATGGCTATTGAGTTGAACCAATTGAAGGCACAAAATAGTGGGAAACTCCCTTCTCAACCTATTAACCCAAAAGAGGGTGTCAATGCTATTACGTTGAGAAGTGGTACACAACTTGTGCAACCCGAAGTTACTGATTCGGGCAAGGTGGAAACACCAAAGGAACCTGTTTTGGAGGAGAAGAATGAGGATTCTCCCCAAACTTCTGAGGTACCTATTCCTAACTCTAAAACTCTGGTTTCTACTTATGTTCCTCCTTTACCTTTTCCTCTTAGATTTGCAACTTCTAAGAAGGCGGAACTAGAAAAGGAGATTTTAGACGTTCTTAAAAAGATCCATGTGAACATAGCACTCATTGATGCTTTTAAGAAAGTTCCAAAGTATGCAAAGGTGTTGAAGGACTTGTGTACCAATAAGCAAAGGCTCAAAGGTAATGAAGTGCTTAGTATGGGGGAGAATGCTTCGGCAATCTTACAACACAAACTCCCACTTAAGTGCAAGGATCCCTTAGTTTTGACATTCCCGTCACAATTGGTAACACAACATTTAACAAAGCTATGTTGGATTTAGGTGCATCCGTTAATGTTATGCCTTCATCAATGTATAATTCACTTGATCTTGGTCCTCTTAAAAAGGCTGAAATTGTATTGCAATTAGCCGATCGCTCTAATGTCTACCCAATGGGTATTGTTGAGGATGTTCTTGTGCAGGTTAATCAACTTGTATTTCCAGCTGACTTTTGTGTGTTAGAGATGAATGAAGGGTCACCGGACTCGTCTCTTCCATTGCTACTTGGGCGTCCCTTCATGAAAACGGCGAAAACCATAATTGATGTGGACAAGGGAACGTTGACCATGGAGTTTGATGGAGAAACAATACGTTTCAACATTTTCGAGATGATGAGATATCCTAGTGATGTCCACTCTTATTTCTCCATTGATGTAATGGATACATTGGCACAACAAATGTTTGAATTAAATGGTGATGATGCTTTGGAAACCGTGTTAACTACATCCATGAATAATGGTGTAGAGTGTGGTAATGAAGTCAAGGAAGCCCTTGGTGATCTTAATTCACTACAAGGATGCTCGAAAACTCATAATATCTCTTTTATTTCTTTACCATGCAGTGATGAAAAGCTTGTACCTTCAGTTGTTAAATCTCCAATTTTAGAATTGAAACCTCTTCCCGATCACCTAAAGTACTTGTACTTGGGTAATAATGAAGAGTTACCTGTGATTGTTTCTAACAAGCTTAGTGATTTACAGGAGCAAAAACTTCTAAGGGTGTTAAGGAAGTACAAGACGACCATAGGATGGACAATTGCCGATATCAAGGTGTTTATGGGTAAAAATCGTTTCCACCGATTTCGGTAAATTCGGTAGGTGAGTGAGAAACTGGTTTAAACCCTAAACAAATGTGCTGCACGTGAGCACTTTCTAGATTCGAGAGATCAATCTGCACAAGTCCGCCTAAACCAAGAAATGGTCGCCCAGACTTGCTTCGGTCCACAAAGTGGAGGAGAAGGGTTGATTTGGGGAGGGAAGCAAAGAAAGGTGTTGAGACCAGAATAATTCTTGGAGAGTAGTGTCTCGACTTGTATCGTAAAGTGAAAGCTTCTTAAGCTTGCAAGAGATGAAAGCTTTTTTGGAGAGCTTGCAAAGTTGCCTTTTCCGAGAGTGTTGTGTTTTTCTCCCGACCGAGACTTGTTGTCCGGTGGAAATAAGTAAGACCTATTTATACAAGTCGAGATTGAAACGTACTCGGCCTCATGAAGGAAGAGAGTAAAGGGTGAAATAATGGGAGGAGGTGGTAACCGCATGGTGTTTATGGGTGAAAACGTTTTCACCATTATTTCCTCATTTATTTGACCTTTATTCCTATTCACGCTTTCTTAATGTGAGCGTAGTGTACGCTGCATGTTGTGACCGCCAAACCAAGACCATGGAAAGCATCCCCCAATTTGTGTTGATATCTCGAGTGTTGGTTGCACCTTGAGTGCAAGTGGCGCCGCTAGTGGCGCGTGTGGCATGTGCCAATGGCATGTGCGGAATACCTTTGTTGCGGGTTGCACCTTGAGTGCAAGTGGCAATGCCGAAGCAAGTGGCGTGGGCATGTGCCAGTGGCATGTGCGGAATGCCTTGGTGGTAGGTTGTACGTTGAGTGTAAGTGGCAATGCCAGAGCTGCTAGTGGAGTGTGTGGCATGTGCCAATGGTGTGTGCGGAATGCCTTGGTGGTAGGTTGCACGGTTTGCAAGTTAGGCTACCAAATGGGTTTTGGCATGTGTCAATGGCACGCACGGCCAAGTTGGCCTAGGTTGCACGGCTTGCAAGTTAGGCTACCAAATGCCGTGTTTTGGCATGTGTCAATGGCACGCATGGCCATTAGGGCCACGTCCCGGTAAGAAAAGCTACCAAATGATGCGTGTTGGCATGTGCCAATGGCATGCTCTCGCCATTAGGGCCACGTCCCGGTAAGAAAAGCTACCAACCGATGCGTGTTGGCATGTGCCAATGGCATGCTCGGCCATTAGGGCTACGACCTGGTAAGAAAAGCTACCAGCGATGCGTGTCGGCATGTGCCATTGGCATGCTCGGCCATTAGGGCCACGGCTTGGTAAGAAAAGCTACCAACGAGCGTGTTGGCATGTGCCAATGGCATGCTCGGCCATTAGGGCCACGTCCGAGGTAAGAAAAGCTACCAAATGATGCGTGTTGGCATGTGCCAATGGCATGCTTGGCCATTAGGGCCACGACTTGGTAAGAAAAGCTACCAACGAGCGTGTTGGCATGTGCCAATGGCATGCTCGGCCATTAGGGCCACTGCCTGGTAAGAAAAGCTACCAGCGAGCGTGTTGGCATGTGCCAATGGCATGCTCGGCCATTAGGGCCACAACTTGGTAAGAAAATCTACCAACGAGCGTGTTGGCATGTGCCAATGGCATGCTCGGCCATTATGGCTACTACACGGTAAGAAAAGCTACCAGCGATGCGTGTTGGCATGTGCCAATGGCATGCTTGGCCATTAGGGCCACGGCTTGGTAAGAAAAGCTACCAGCGAGCGTGTTGGCATGTGCCAATGGCATGCGTGGCCAATTTGGCCTAGGTTGCACGGTTTGCGCTAAGGCATGGCGCGGCGCCAAGGTAAGGGTACTTTGGCATGGCGCGGCTAGGGCCAAGGTAAGGGTGTTTGGCTTGGCGCGGCTAGGGCCAAGGTAAGGGTGTTTGGCTTGGCGTGGTGGCGATTTGCCATTGGCACGTAGCTAGGGCCAAGGCGTTTGAGTGCGTTCGGCATGGCGCGGCGTGGCTAGCTTGGGTTAGGTGTGGTCTGGCATGATTTGCCATTGGCACGGAGGTGCGCTAGCATGGTTGGCATGCTTTGGCGCGTTTGGTGTGACTAGCATAGCTAGGGCCAAGGCAGAGTGCGTTTGGCATGGCGTGGCTAGCTTGGGCTAGGTGTGGTTGACATGATTTTCCATTGGCACAGAGGTGCGGCTAGCATGGTTGGCATGCTTTGCGCGTTTGGTGTGACTAGCATAGCTAGGGCCAAGGCAGAGTGTGTTTGGCATGGCGCGGCTAGCTTGGGCTAGGTGTGGTCGGCATGATTTGCCATTGGCACGGAGGTGCGGCTAGCATGGTTGGCATGCTTTGGCGCGTTTGGTGTGACTAGCATAGCTAGGGCCAAGGCAGAGCGTGTTTGGCATGGCACGGCTAGCTTGGGCTAGGTGTGGTCGGCATGATTTTCCATTGGCACGGAGGTGCGGCTAGCATGGTTGGCATGCTTTTGGCGCGTTTGGTGTGACTAGCATAGCTAGGGCCAAGGCAGAGTGTGTTTGGCATGGCGCTAGGCTAGCTTGGGCTAGGTGTGGTCGGCATGATTTGCCATTGGCACGGAGGTGCTAGCTAGCATGGTTGGCATGCTTTGGCGCGTTTGGTGGTGACTAGCATAGCTAGGTCCAAGGCAGAGTGTGTTTGGCATGGCGCGGCTAGCTTGGGCTAGGTGTGGTCGGGCATGATTTGCCATTGGCACGGAGGTGAATTAGGGTTTTGTTCGTTGTAACCCTAATTTGAAAAAATACCCCTATTAATTACCGACTACATGCATTGAATGTTCTAATAAATGTGTCACCGGTGACATTAGGTTATTCGGGTTTTACGATTTTACCCTTTGTCTAAAAACCACCATCAACATTAAGTCCCCGCTAGCTCGGAACAGAGCTTTGTTGCGAGGTAAGCATAAGATGGTGACAAACTATCAGCAGTAAATCGTAAAGAAAATTGAGGAGGCTTGTCTGACCTTTTTATAAATAGGATTTGGAATCCTTGCCTCTGGCAGTTTTGCACAAATCGGGAGGCTAGCACGATTGGGGAGTCAACATCATTGAGAGACAGGAAGCTGGGCGGCATTGAAAAGTTGGCGCGAGTTGGGAAACTGAGCGTGCTAGTTGGTGGGACCGGCGCAAGGTGGGGAAGCTGAGTGTGCTAGCTGGCGCGACTTGGGCGGTCATTGGGAAGTTGGCGTAATTGGTGAGACCGGTGTGGCTTGGGCGGTACTGGGGAGTTGGCGCAACTGGTGGGACCGGTGCAACTTGGGCGACGTTGGGAAGTTGGGCGCCCTTGTGGGCCCGCACGATTTTTGGTAAAGGGAAATCCTTCCTTATTTCAGAATCTTCACGCCCATATATATAAAATCCCTTTCTCTCATCTTGCACTTTATTCTTTTATCTTTTCATACTATTGGCAGAGTCCCAAAAAAAAACCGGCTTCCAGGTATGTCTTCCAATACTTCTCTTGTTTCCCTTTTCATGTAGGTGCAAACCCTAAGAGTAGGCGTTTTTCTTTTATAATCCTTGCGATGATATTGCGCATATGATTTCTTAGCGTGCTTCTTGTAGAAAATATTGTATATATGCACCCAAGGGAAATACTGCATATATGATTCGAACCCGTAGAAAAATGCTCCATATATAATTTTGAACCCGAAGAAGGATACCATGGACGCATTCGAGCCCGTAGAAAATACTGCGTATATAGTTTTGAACCCGAAGAAGGATACCGCAGACGCACTTGAGCCCGTATAAAATACTGCGTATATAATTTTGAACCCGAAGAAGGATACCGCAGACGCACTTGAGCCCGTATAAAATACTGCGTATATAATTTTGAACCCTGAAGAAAATATCGCATGTGCGCTTTTGAACCCGTAGAGAATACTGTATATGAATCCCGAAGAAGAATATTGTATATGTGCTTCATATGACTTCGAACCCATAGGAAATATTGCATATATGAATTTCGGACCTGAAGAAAATACTGCACGTGCAGTTTTGAACCCGTAGAGAATACACCCCTTTTTTTCCTTTTTTTTTTTTTTTTTTTCCTTTTTTTTTCCCAGCTTTTCCTTTTGTTGGGTGCGGTTATGTGTCAGGAGATAATTTCGTCTTTCTCCGTTTGTTTTGTGCAGATATCTTGTTACCAAATTGTTATGAAGAAATCCGACAAGATGTTACCTGAAGAAAATTTCGCTTCGAAGGATGTTCATAGTTCCAAACCAAACACGGATGATGAATTCTTTGCCAAACCCTCGCCCTCGCTCGGAAGAATCACCTGTGTTTCGTGCCAATTTTGTTAACCGGTGGTGAAGATGAAAAGAAAACACGTTCAGTTCGCCCAGAGAACACCATACGGTTCTGTCTTCATAAAGGGGTATATTCTTCTTCCAACATTGATTTCAGGATGTGTTAAATACCATTGCGTTCTTTTGATAGATGGGTTGAGTTCATGGTGAGTAAGGAGTACATAAATACCAACTTGACTCGAGCGCAGATTATTGATGCCGTCGAGCTTCAAGAAATCTCCGTTAGGAAGGATATCTCGGCTTGGTTGCTTTCATCTCCGTGATGGTGTCTCGGACACCCATACGATCATATGTAGATGGGGTGAAATAACTTTCTCCTTGGAGAGTGTGGCTCTCTTTGTCAATCTTCCTAGAATCGGAATCTTAATATCCAGCTTGTCTCAAGGTGAGGAGAAGATGCGGGGTGACCTTGCCGCTAATTTGGGAGATTTCGCTCGAAAAGACTCCAATGCGAAGTCGAAGGATTCTCATCCTAAAGAGGATGAAAGGTGCTTTTTACAAATGGTGGATATCTCAATGGTTTCCTGACGAGCCGGAACCTAAACAAAAAGCAAGATCTTCATGTTGCAAAGATTTTTGGCTCTCTCGTTGTCTAGAGACATTTTTGATGACTTGTTCCGGCAAGAAGGAAATAAGACCAGAGTTGCTAGTGATTGCCGTGAAGTTGGCAAAAGGTGAAGTTCTTCCCATTGGCAAGCTATTCCATGGTTCCCCGTATGTGCATCCGGATCACCTAGTTGCGAACATGCGAGTTTCGAATGGTTTCATGAAAGTGGATTCATATGTGCACGTTGCTTTTCTCGCAAGCCTGGTTATGGGAGCACTTTGAGAAGTACGCTCCGAAACCGTTGCCTTCGATTCCCGCGAGTTGGGGCGGATCCCGACTTCGATGGGTGAACATGCGCCCAAGAGTTGGCATGAGCTTGGTTAGTCTTCTCGATAAGTCGCATGAAATCGCCTTTCTCCCATGGGAGCCTGGTCCATAGGTCGGTGACTCAAATTGACACCTTTGCTTCGCTCCGATCATGTCTTTGTCTTCCACGACGACAACTTGAGTGTTGGTGAAAACTTGTTTATTCAAAGCCGCATGTCCTGTTATATGACGTCTTTCTTCATGGGGTCATTCCGAATAGCCGCTATAATATTGACTGTGCTGCTCGTCACATGGGTTTCGATCAAGGGGTGCCTCTTGCTTACCAACTGGTGGTTCCTAAGGATTCATTGCGTGCCGCCCTCAATGCCAGTGCCCTTGAGCCGGATATCCGCCTTCCCTTCTTTCAAACGGGAAGAATAACTTCGACGACTTTTGGCTATAATGAGTTCTGGTACGATGAGTTCATTATGATCCAAGATTTTGTAAATAACGTAGTGGAGAATGTTCGTTGTAAACCTTCCCCAGCAGTTTTGAAGAAGTACCCAATGTTGAGAGACCTCAAGCGAGGGTTTCCCAAGAACTCTGAAAGTCCCTGTGCAAAGGAACAGAGAACGAAGAATCGTGGCCGGCGGGTTCCGGCGGTTTCAAAAGATCCTCCCGCAGCTCTCGTGTCTTTTTCAGCTTCTTCCAATAACTGGTATGTGTCGCCTCCTTGTTGGTTTGTCTCAAAACACGTGAATTTCTCTGCTGAAAACATTTGTCTTGTTTCTTCCAGGGCTTCGGTAGTGTTAATGCTTTCGCGCCCTTGCACGTTGCCGAGACGGCAATTTCTTCAAGAGAATTCCACGGCACCGAGCCTTCTCATAACGGTGATGAGCCGTAGAAAGAAGAAAGTTCGACAAGTGAGAGTGATTATTCCGACAAAGACTGGTTCTTTTTCTAGAAGTGGTTCGGTGAGTTTCGAGCTTCTTTTTCTTTCTTCTCCCGTTTTTTTTTTTTTTGAAAAATGTCTAACTCAAGTTCGCAGGAGGAATCCGGTTCGGAAGACGATTCTGGGGCGGAGCCATACGAAAACTTGCCTTTGGTGACCACCGCCGGTGACTTGGAGATGGGAGTTAGCCAATCGCTGGGCACAGATGTGGTTCAAACGGTGGATGATTCCCTGATGGTTGCTGCCGTAGACATGGAAAAAGACCCTTTGCGAGTCGTGAGGCCAGTTGCAGGCGCCATTTTCGATCCCCCGTACTTGGTTCCTTATCCAGGTCATGTGCTGGTTGGCGGTTTCAGCGTGCTGGCTAAGTATGAGGCGTTGTACACCAGAATCTGGGAGAAGTATGGACATATGGCCACAACCAAGAAGATCACTAGTCGATTTGCGCTGGTTAAGCGTGTGGAAGAGGCTTTATCTTCCATCGAGGACATGCGTGAGGTGACCGGCCACACCGCTTCAAGATGTTATTGCCGACCGGGAGCACCATCGCGACGTGTGTGTAGAAAAGGAGTTCAACGCTTCGTGGTTTGTCGAAGGCCTTGCTGAGATCCAGACCCGAAAGATGCAAAGCAGGTCGAAAGCCTTTCTCGCAGAGGAGATTGCTCGACAGAGGTAGAACTCGAAAAGCTTTCCAAGATGTTGACTATGAAGAGAGCGGCTCTTGAAGATGCAAATTGACTTTCTCCAAGAAGAGCAGACCTCTGTTGGATGATTTTCCTTGAATGTTTCTCTGTTAAACTTTCATTTAGGTTCTTCTTATTTTATTTTTTTTTGAAAAACATATTGGATGTCTGGTTCAAAGTTCGACCGGTTTTGATAGACAGCTGGTAGCTTTTGAGGATATTAGATTATTTCTGGGATGAATGGTTTTGATAATATAACTCTGATTATGTTTTGTGAAAGGAATATTGCTTTTATGAAAGTGTGTGCTAGCAATCGGCACAAGACGCAATAGTATGAAGGTTTTACTAAGAACCTAAAAACAGATCGTATATCTTGCCCAGTGTAAATTTACTCACTTCATAGGTTTTTTTTTTTTTTTTTTTGCGAACACGCCCTCTCCATGTAAAAGGCGGATTTGCTGGTAGCGTTGCCAGCAAGTCCCCAATCGCTGGTAGCATCTTCAGCGAGTCCCCAGTTTTCTTGTATAGTCTTTACGACTGGTAACCGGGTTATCTGGTAGTTGAATCGGATTGAGTCGCCTTCCCCTACCATCTTGATATCTGGGTCGAAGAACGAAATCGACAGTCTGACATTGTAGCCGATAGATCAATCCTCCCGCTGTGGTCGCCAATTGTTTATGGGTAAAAATCGCTTCCGCCGATTTTGGAAATTCGGTAGGTGAGTGAGAAACCTGGTTTAAACCCTAAACAAATGTGCTGCACGTGAGCACTTTCTAGATTCGAGAGATCAATCTGTACAAGTCCGGCCTAAACCAAGAAATGGCCGTTCCGGACTTGCTTCGGTCACAAAGTGGAGGAGAAGGGTTGATTTGGGGAGGGAAGCAAAGAAAGGTGTTGAGACCAGAATAATTTTGGGAGAGTAGTGTCTCGACTTGTATCAGAAAGTGAAAGCTACGGAAGCTTGCAAGAGATGAAAGCTTTTTTGGAGAGCTTGCAAAGTTGCATTTTCTGAGAGTGTTGTGTTTTTCTCCTGACCGAGACTTGTTGTCTGGTGGAAATAGGTAAGACCTATTTATACAAGTCGAGATTGAAACGTACCCTAGCCTCATGAAGGAAGAGAGTAAAGGGTGAAATAATGGGAGGAGGTGGTAACCGCATGGTGTTTATGGGTGAAAACGTTTTCACCATTATTTCCTCATTTATTTGACCTTTATTCCTATTCACGCTTTCTTAATGTGAGCGTAGTGTACGCCGCATGTTTGTGACCGCCAAACCAAGACCCCGGAAAGCATCCCCGCTTGTGTTGATGTCTCGAGTGTTGGTTTCACCTTGAGTTCAAGTGGCGCCGCTAGTGGCTCGTGTGGCATGTGCCAATGGCATGTGCGGAATGCCTTTGTTACGGGTTGCACCTTGAGTGCAAGTGGCAATGCCATAGCTACTAGTGGCGTGTGTGGCATGTGTCAATGGCATGTGCGGAATGCCTTGGTGGTAGGTTGTACGTTGAGTGTAAGTGGCAATGCCAGAGCTGCTAGTGGCGTGTGTGGCATGTGCCAATGGTGTGTGCGGAATGCCTTGGTGGTAGGTTGCACGGTTTGCAACTTAGGCTACCAGCGTGGGTTTTGTCATGTGTCAATGGCACGTACGGCCAAGTTGGCCTAGGTTGCACGACTTGCAAGTTAGGCTACCAGCGTGCGTGTTTGGCATGTGTCAATGGCACACATGGCCATTAGGGCCACCTCCTGGTAAGAAAAGCTACCAGCGATGCGTGTTGGCATGTGCCAATGGCATGCTCGGCCATTAGGGCCACGTCCCCGGTAAGAAAAAGCTACCAAATGATGCGTGTTGGCATGTGCCAATGGCATGCTCGGCCATTAGGCTACTACCTGGTAAGAAAAGCTACCAACATGCGTGTCGGCATGTGCCAATGGCATGCTCGGCCATTAGGGACACGACTTGGTAAGAAAAGCTACCAAATGAGCGTGTTGGCATGTGCCAATGGCATGCTCGGCCATTAGGGCCACGACCTGGTAAGAAAAGCTACCAAATGATGCGTGTTGGCATGTGCCAATGGCATGCTTGGCCATTAGGGCCACGGCACAGTAAGAAAAGCTACCAAGCAAGCGTGTTGGCATGTGCCAATGGCATGCTCGGCCATTAGGGCCACGTCCTGGTAAGAAAAGCTACCAATGAGCGTGTTGGCATGTGCCAATGGCATGCTCGGCCATTAGGGCCATGGCCTGGTAAGAAAAGCTACCAACGAGCGTGTTGGCATGTGCCAATGGCATGCTCGGCCATCGGGCCACTACTAGGTAAGAAAAGCTACCAGCGATGCGTGTTGGCATGTGCCAATGGCATGCTAGGCCATTAGGGCCACGGCTTGGGAAGAAAAGCTACCAGCCAAGCGTGTTGGCATGTGCCAATGGCATGCGTGGCCAATTTGGCTTAGGTTGCACGGTTTTGCAAGCCTAGGCGCGGCGCTACTTTGGCATGGCGGTGTTTGGTTTGGCCAAGGTAAGGGTGTTTGGCTTGGCGTGGTGCGACCAGCGTAGCTAGGGCCAAGGCAGAGTGCGTTCGGCATGGCGCGACTAGCTTGGGTTAGGTGTGGCTGGCATGATTTGCCATTGGCACGGAGGCGCGGCCAGCATGGTTGGCATGCTTTGGCGCGTTTGGTGTGACTAGCATAGCTAGGGCCAAGACATAGTGCGTTTGGCATGGGGTGGCTATCTTGGGCTAGGTGTGGCTGACATGATTTGCCATTGGCACGGAGGTGCGGCTAGCATGGTTGGCATGCTTTGGCGTATTTGGTGTGACTAGCATAGCTAGGGCCAAGGCAGAGTGAGTTTGGCATGGCGCGGCTAGCTTGGGCTAGGTGTGGCTGGCATGATTTGCTATTGGCACGGAGGTGCGGCTAGCATGGTTGGCATGCTTTGGCGCGTTTGGTTTGACTAGCATAGATAGGGCCAAGGCAGAGTGCGTTTGGCATGGCACGTCTAGCTTGGGCTAGGTGTGGCTGGCATGATTTGCCATTGGCACGGAGGTGCGGATAGCATGGTTGGCATGCTTTGGCGCGTTTGGTGTGACTAGCATAGATAGGGCCAAGGCAGAGAGCGTTTGGCATGGCGCGGCTAGCTTGGGCTAGGTGTGGCCGGCATGATTTGACATTGGCACGGAGGTGCGGCTAGCATGGTTGGCATGCTTTGGCGCGTTTGGTGTGACTAGCATAGCTAGGGCCAAGGCAGAGTGCGTTTGGCATGGCGCGGCTAGCTTGGTCTAGGTGTGGCTGGCATGATTTGCCATTGGCACAGAGGTGAATTAGGGTTTTGTTCGTTGTAACCCTAATTTGAAAAAATACCTCCTATTAATTACTGACTACATGCATTGAATGTTCTAATAAATGTGTCACTGGTGACATTAGGTTATTCGGGGTTTTACGATTTTACCCTTTGTCTAAAAACCACCATCAACACAAGGGTATAAGCCCTGCCGTTTGTATGCACAAGATTCGTTTGGAGGACGATGCAAAGCCTACAAGGGAAGCGCAACGTCATTTGAACCCTCCCATGATGGAAGTTGTGAAAAAGGAGATACTCAAGCTTTTGGAAGTGGGTGTTATCTACCCCATATCCGATAGTAAGTGGGTGAGCCCTAGACAAGTAGTACCAAAGAAATCGGGTGTGACGGTGGTGGAGAATGATAAAAACGAACTTGTCCCAACTCGTGTGCAAACCGGTTGGAGGGTTTGTATTGATTATAGAAAATTGAATGCCACCACTATAAAAGATCACTTTCCATTACCTTTTATTGATCAAATGCTTGAACGTTTAGCTGGACACTCTTACTATTGCTTCCTTGATGGCTATTCAAAGTTATAATCAGATTGTGATAGCGCCGAGGACCAAGAGAAAACTACTTTCACTTGTCCTTTCGGTACTTTTACTTATAGAAGGATGCCTTTTGGCTTGTGCAATGCTCCAGCTACTTTTCAAAGGTGTATGGTAAGTATCTTCTCAGAATATGTTGATAACATAATCGAGGTGTTCATGGACGACTTTAGTGTCTTTGGTAATTCATTTGACCTTTGCTTGAATAATTTGTCTCTAATCCTTGAACGATGTGTTGAAACAAATCTTGTGCTGAATTGGGAGAAGTGCCATTTCATGGTAACTCATGGCATAGTTTTAGGCCATATAATATCTTCTAAAGGCTTGGAAGTCGATAAATCTAAGATAGACCTTATTCGTGCTTTAACCCCTCCCACTACGGTGAGGGAGATACGCTCTTTTCTTGGTCATGCAGGTTTTTATCGTAGATTCATCAAGGACTTTTCCAAGATAACATCACCACTTTGTAACTTATTGCAAAAAGATGTGGTTTTTAACTTTGATGAAAAGTGTTTGGCGGCGTTCAATCGTTTGAAAGAACTTTTGATTTCAGCCCCTATCATTAAACCACCGGATTGGAGCAATCCTTTTGAGCTCATGTGTGATGCAAGTGACTATGCGGTTGGTGCGGTGCTTGGGCAACGTGTGGGTAAGATTCCTCATGCTATTTATTATGCTTCTAGAACGTTAAATGAGGCCCAACAAAACTACACAACCACTGAAAAAGAGTTGTTAGCAATTGTTTTTGCTTTGGAAAAGTTTCGCTCTTATCTAATTGGTACAAAAGTTGTTGTCTTTTCTGATCATGCAGCACTTAGGTACTTGCTAATGAAGAAATAAGCGAAACCGAGGCTCATACGGTGGATTTTACTCTTGCAAGAGTTTGATATTGAAATCAAGGACAAGAAAGGAATTTAGAACACCGTTGCGGATCACTTGAGCCGTCTTGCTGTGGACAAGGAAGCTATCCCATTGCGTGAAAGTTTCCCGGATGAGCAACTATTCTCAATTGCCTTTGGAGAACCATGGTATGCCGATATTGTCAATTACTTGGTATCTAAACAAATCCCAAAGAACTTGTCTCGTGCTGAGAGGGACAAACTTAAGAAGTTGGGGAACCAATACATATGGGATGATCCATACTTGTGGAAACATGGTAGTGACCAAGTAATAAGAAGGTGCGTTCCCGAATCTGAATTTAATTCTATCTTGTCTTTTTGTCACTCCTATGCTTGCGGAGGACATTTTGGGAGTAAGAGAACCGCTCATAAGGTACTTGAAAGCGGTTTCTATTGGACAACTTTGTTTAAGGATGCACATATATTTTGTACAACTTGTGATAGGTGCCAAAGAACAGGCAATCTAGGTGCCCGAAATCAAATGCCACAAACTTTTATTCAATTTATTGAAGTTTTTGATGTATGGGGTATTGATTTTATGGGTCCTTTTGTCAACTCCATGGGAATTTTTATATCTTACTTGCTATTGATTATGTCTCGAAATGGGTGGAAGCTAAGGCCACCCCAACTAATGATTCTAAAGTGGTTTCAGATTTTGTGCAAGCTAATATTTTTGCAAGGTTTGGAATTCCAAGAGCCATAATTAGCGATGGGGGTTCTCACTTCAAAAATAGGATTTTACAAAGCTTGTTGAAGAAGTACAATGTGTCGCACAAGATTTCAACACCTTATCATCCCCAAACAAATGGACAAGCCGAGGTGTCTAACCGAGAGGTGAAATCCATTCTAGAGAAGACGGTGAACCCAATAAGGAAAGATTGGAGCATGCGACTTAATGATGCTTTGTGGGCGTATAGAACCGCATACAAGACACCTATAGGGATGTCTCCCTTTAGGCTTGTGTATAGTAAACCTTGTCATTTACCCGTTGAAATTGAGCATAAGGCGTTTTGGGCTATTAAGCAATGCAATATGGAGATGGATGGGGCTGGAAAGCAAAGGAAGTTACAACTCCAAGAGCTAGAGGAGCTTCGCAATGATGCATTTGAAAGCTCACGCATTTATAAGGAAAAGACGAAAGCATTTCATGATAACATGATTTCTAGGAAACAATTTTGCATTGGGAAGAAAGTGCTTTTATTTAATTCTCGCTTGCATTTATTTCCTGGTAAATTGAGGTCACGTTGGATTGGACCTTTTATTGTTACTAATGTGTTTTCTCATGGTGCAGTGGAAATTCGTAGCATAGCTACAGGAAAAGAACTTAAAGTTAATGGGCACCGGTTGAAACCATATTATGAGAATTTCACTTCCGAAGTTGTGGAAGGAGTTAACTTTGTGGATGTACTCCCTCTGGAGGAGTCATAGAAAGCAAGGAGATAGTCGGGATGACGACTTTAAACCAAGCGCTAAATGGGAGGCAACCCATCGGATGAGTATTTCTTGTCTTGTATTTATTTCTTTTCTTGTTTTTAGTTTTTCTTGTCTTGTATTTGTTGTTTTTCTTGTCTTGTTTTTAGTTTTTCTTGTCTTGTTTTTATTTTTTCTGATTTCTTGTCACATTCATGTTAGAATTTCCCACCTTGACTTAATTTGGACGATTCAATTTACATTGAGGACAATGTAAAGTTTAAGTGTGGGGGAGTGGTTAAGCATTTGCATTGTAAAAATTTAAATTTTTTCAATTTTTTGTAAAATAGTGAATAAGAAAACTCCAACTTGTAGTTAGTTTATAGTCACATAGTATACATGTCGCTAAGATTACATCGAGATTCTCATAAGAGTGACTGAACTTAGAGATGACAGAGAACATGATCGGTTTTCTTAATTGTATGAGAGTTAAAGTTGGATTTAACCATGCCAGTGGCAAATAAGGTGCAGACTGAATTCGGTATTAGAGTAGTGATCCCCTATAGTGGAGACTACCCATGTTACATCATGTGAGGCACCGACCTTCAATTCTTTGTACCTGTCTAAATATGTGCTTTTAGAGTGTGTGTCATCGTACGTTAATTCCGGGTAGAATGGTGAGCTACCCAACCTCCCACCAATAGAAGCACTACTTTGATCTCTTGAGTGCTATTTTTATCAATCATGATGGTGACATCGAATTGCTAACTTACATACCACTTGTAATCTTGTTCGTAGTTATCACCATCCACTTTATCTCTCTCTACACCAACAGGTCCATAGAAACACCATCATCATCAACAAGAGGAGCATCACAAATTCTAAGGAAAGTTGAAGACGTTCAAGGTTTACAAGCAACATCATAGAAATGAGCAGATTTCAGATTCAAGTAAAGCAACAAGATAAGGAGCAGAATTTTTACAAGTTGAAGACTTATATACAAGAGCGAAGATTATAAAGATGAGAGTTCGAGAAGTTTATGATATCGAGACGATACAAGTTGTGAAGAATCATACGGTAAAATATTTACACCATGGCCATTTGTACTTATTTTATTTTTATTTTCAGTTTGTATTTATTTCTCTTGTCTCAAAAAAAAAAAAAAAAAAAAAAGACAAGAGAAAATTTCTTTAGGTTCATTGTTTTGTTTTGTTTCGTTTTCATTTTGTATTTGTTTTATTTTTCTTATCTCAAAATAAAAAAAAAAAGAAAGAAAAAAAGAAAAAAAAAGAAAAAAAGAGAGACAAGAAAAATTCATTGTATCATATTTTGGGTTTGTATAGTTCGTTTTTAGTTTTGTATTCTTTCAATAAAGCCAATGGAAGAAGGAATATCTACAATGAAGTTTCAAGCAACAAGGATTTAGAGGAAAAGAGTTACATTGTCAAGATTCTACGAAGTTCAAGAGTTATCATCAAGAGTTGAAGACCGAAGACGAAGATGAAGACACCGATTGAAGACCGAAGACGTTTCTATGGATGCTGTGAGAGTGGTGCTAGCTGCACGTCGAACGGATAACGAGGTAAGTAAGCATATTCCCACCTTCGTTAAATGGTTGATTTCCTTTCTTAGAGATCGTCAGAAAAATGGGTTTTTAAAAATGATAAAAGATGTGGGTTTTCAAAACAATTCGGAGGGTTTTGCCTTCCTACCATTCAACGTGTCTTAGGATTCTCTCTTCATTCTTACCTGGACACATGTGTGACCCATAAAAAACTATTTATAATTGAGAGCAACTTCATAAAACCCTTTCTTGTGAGGCAGAGTCGAGACTTTTGATCACTTCGAACCCGAATTTCTTTCGAGAAGGGATGGTTATTTCTCTCTCAACTTTTAAGGATGAGATTGTGTTCATTTATGTGTCTAACTTCTTATTACTAGTGTGCAGAATTTCTATGTCTTCTTAGGGCGTTGGATGCTATCATTTCGGAGAACTAGTAAGTTGGAAAAATAGGTTTTGTGGGTATATCTCTAGTAAACCCTCACGAGACTATAACTCGTCCACTAGGGACACCTAGGGGTTCAAAGGCTTGTTATTTATGCTAAAAGTGATAGTAGCCTCGACGACACGGAGTTTTATGTATGTTTTAAAATTGTTTTGTTTGATTTGATCGAGGACTAGCAAAGTCTAAGTGTGGGGGAATTTGATAGGTGTAGAATACACCGTATTTACTATCTAGAGTTTATGCTTTCTTTGATATTTTTCTTGTAAATTATGTACTTTATGCGTGTTTTTGAGTTATTAGGTACTCGGGGGACATACGGAGAAAAAGAAGAAGAAATCATTCAATTTGAGTTGAAAGGGCAAAAAGGTCATTTCATGGGCAGACACTATCAGGAGCCGAGTCGAGGTTAAAGGACAACCAGCTTAGTTATCCCTTATCAAGATTACCAGGTGTTGTATAAGCCTTACTTCAGTACCCTAAAATCGAGAGAAGATTACTTCTCAATAATTTTTCGCCTGAAATCAAGAGACACGGAAAGAGGCGCAACCATAAGAAATTGAGAGAAATTAGAACGGAGATGATGTCCAAGAAATGGAGAAGAAAGTAGCAAGACCTGTTGTTGTAATCGATTGAGTTGAGGTTACTGTTAATATATAGAATTGGGAAGATGGGTTGTTTATCAGATCGTGATTGAGCACGAGTATGAGGTGTTGCAACTGAGGGTTTTGATGGATCGAAACAGGGAGAGAAGGGATGTTGATGTTGATGAATTCGTGATGAAGATGATAGGGTTTTGTTGTGATTCTAAGAATTAAAATCGAATCAAGGGTTTGGAGATGTTATGTTTACAAGGGTTTTAAATTCAAAGAAGAAGAAATGGATGCTGATTTTGAGTTCAACAGAGAGATGGGTATTGTTTCTGCTGCTGTTAATTGAAGGTGGTCGATGTTGTTGGTGCTATGATTTGCTCAAAAGAATCAGGGTTTGCTGTTGAAATGTTGCAGTGAATCAAGAACAAGTAGGAGCAGCTTCTGGTTGTGATTGAATGGGTTTGTGGTGACTGACATTGAAGATTATGAAGAAGAAGAAGCAGTGAAGATGTTGATATTCATGGGTTTGACTGAGATTGAAGAGGAATAGAAGCTCACTGTAATGTTGAGAAGATGATGAATCTGGTGGACTGTGTTGTGATATGAGTGATTGGGTTGAGCTGAACAAGAAGGTCACAGCTTTATCAATCCATTTCAAGAACTGTATAGCAAATGAAATTGAATGGGTGGTAGAAGGTAATGAAACTGCAGATGTTGGTGGTGGTGCTGTTACAGGGAATACTGGAATGAAGCTATTGATGAATTACAGTATTGGTACTCATGATGCTTGGATGTATGACTATGACAAGGAATTGCGGGTGCCCTGGCTGAGAAGACTATTTGTGATGCCAAGGTCATGAAGCTGCAGAATCTGGGAATTGATGCAGTTGAGCTCAAGGTGGAGTGAGCTGCATATGGAGATGAGGTTGGTATTGCAGAGAATGTTAGAAATGAATGCAGTGGTTTAGTGGTGTTGGTATGATTCATAACAGCTTAAGAGGAGTGGATACAAGTTGGGAAATAGTGTTGCAGGTCTTAAATGCAGCTGTGATGTCATACAATCACGGTGGTTATGACTAAATGAATTTGAGCACCGAAAGGTGTACTATTACAGAGAGCCCGAGGTGACACTCAAGGGTTGGTGGTGCCAATTTGTGACATTGCGGTGAATGAGTACAAGTTACAATTACGCTTGATGCGGGAATTGCAGCTTGTGGGTTCAAAGTAGACCGGCGGGTGATGTGTTATGGCGTAGAACTCGTTGTCGCTGATTGTGGGTACCGAGTGCATATGGAAAGGGCAAGTAGGTGTTTGTATTGGTATTGCAGAGTGCAAGAGGGTGGTACTGGGTGTTGTTGGCTGCAAAGGTTTTGTGTCTTTCCGCAGATATTGGCATTACAGATCATCTGGAAGAATGAATGAGTTATGAGCAGATGGAGTTGTTGTTGGCTTGCAGAAGAGGAGTTAGTGCTGCCGAGAAGGTGCTTTGGGTATTCTCTTGAGTCTGTGTGCAAATGATGCAAATGGAGTCTATAGCAATGGTTGGTGGTGTCGCTTTTTCAGTGCTTGATGGCTCAAGTAAGGGTTAGTGATAGCAAATTGAACTCATTGTTGGTAAATGACTGCATTTCAGATTGTAGTGGAGAATAAGAAGGCCATTGGTTTGTGGTAATGAACAGGTGCTGGTGCTTGTGGAAGCTGCTTTGGCATGGCAGGATATGGCTGGCAGTGAAGAACAGATGGTGCAGCACAATCTCAAGACAGTGAAAATGGCTCAGGCCAAGGCCACTCACTCACCGAGTCCACTAGTTATCTAACTCGGCTGTCTCGACCTAGACTTGACTTCTGAGTCGACTAGACTTATCTAACTCACCCGACCTAGACTTGACTGGACTTCTATCTATTGGACCTTTGATTGACCAAAGCTATTTAAAGGAAAGATTTCTACAACTTGTAGGACGTATTATTCTTGGAACTTGGAGAGAGCTGATCGGTTGTCAGCCGACACAAATAAATTACACTTTCTTACTACTCAAAATATATAATGAAGCCGAGTCTTGAATATGTTCTCGTTGAAACAATAAAGGTAAACAAATCAAATCAAGGATGAGAAGTGGTTAAGGATTTCGTTTTCATTCACAAACATGTTTTCTACACAATAATTAGAATGATATTTTAATCTCAACTTTTATCAAAGGCCCTAGAATGGAAATATCCCGTTAATCTCCTCTTGTCATCAACAAACACATTAAAAGATGCGAATATGAATTCTATCAAAATAACAACCTAAGCACTAATCAAGTTTAATTCCCTTGTATTAGGTTCTATGAAATCGAATCAAAGCTTCACTAATCCGATTTAACAAAGGTTATGGTTCACATAAGATTTATATCACGCCTATAATCTTATTTATGCTACTTGCAATCAGAATTATCACTTTTCGTATAATAACCCTAATCTAGCAATAAAGATGAAAACAAACTCAATCAATTCGCGACTTCGACTAAACAAGCATTTTGTAACAATATTAATAGTAAATCATAAACGGAGAGAAAACATATTTTCTGGAAATCAACTGGGTTTTTTCTCAAACATAAGATGATATATTCAAAGGCTTTTGTAAAAGTCTTTCCTTTAAATAGGACTTTTTCATCTATTGGACCTTTGAGACTTGAAAAAATATGTCCTAATTTTGGAAAGCAAAGCTATTTAAAGGAAAGATTTCTACAACTTTGTCACCTTGGACGTATTATTCTTGGGCCCCGTACTTGGAGAGATGCATTTTCACCCGACTACAACCGGTCACAGCCGCCTTTCAATTCCATTGTAGCTACCACTTTATTTTCATGTCAGACACAATCACTCCCAAGAGGACCAATCCTCAGTAACTTCACAAACACTGCCGCTTTTGTTTACGACAAGAACTTCACCAACTCAAGCCATATCTAGACCAGCACCATCTCATCTTTAACTCGCATTTGTCAGTGTCTTTAGGAACATTTGGCAGACCAAGACACCATTTCATTTCATGTTAATTTTGTTACAATCACCAAGCCATCAATTCCACTCGCCATCTTCTTTAACCTTTTCACTTGAACCCTAATCCATCTTCTCAATAACAATACCACCAACCCTTGAGCTCATATGATATTGGGGTTTAAATCTTCAATTCTTCCATCAAATCTTCTTTGATTTCTTTCTTCATGAACCCGTGAACATTTCTTCAACCCTCATCTCCCGAGCCAAACCCATTAATTTCATCTATTTCATCTGTTCTCAACACCATCAAAACCTTCTAGATGAACTCCAATCCATCTATTTCTTCCTCATTGCTAATTTAACTCCTTATCTTCCATCCAAATTTCCATCAAAATCACCTCCATGAACGTCTCCAACTAGCTAGAAGCTATTGCCATCCACCGATGGATATGGACCACCCAAAGATAGCTTAACTCGTGACTGCTCCAAATAACACCTACTGTGAAATGACGCTTTCATCCTTCTTGCTCCAAATGAACGCTCTTTTCTTCTTCTTTTGCTCCATATGACTCCAAAGCACCTAATAACTCAAAAACACGCGTAAAATACATAATTTACTAGAAAAATAGCAAAGAAAGCATAACCAAACAGGTTTGCTTTTGTTCATCTTCTTCTATTCAATTAATATTTTTATGATGAACTCCATATTATAGCTAAACATATATTATTGTTATGGGATAAAGTTGATTTCTCAACATGTTATTTAAATCTATGAATTAGTTTTGTCTCAATACTTTATTGTTTATGATTCATTATTAATATTGTCATATGATTTGATTGTTTGTTTGGTTGAGTCCAGAATCAATCCGATTTACATTCATCTCTATTTCTAGATTAGGGTTTTCAATACGAAATAGTTTTTTACCCCTGATTCTAAGTAGCATAGTGTGGTTATTATTTGTAGTGATACATCTTTATAATTGCATATGAATCATAACCTTGGTTAAATTGAATTAGTGCTTTTACACGTTTGATTGCCTTGATTAGTCTTATTCCATATAACTTAGTGCTTTGAGGGAGTTAAACTTAATTGTGCTTTTACACTTTAGGTTGCTTTCAGAAGAATTCACATATGCATCTTTTAATGTGGTTGTGATGAAATCAGGGAATTAACGGGATATACTTACGATCAAGGTATCCTAGGACTTTTAGTAAATGAGAGATTAAATTACCAATTCTAATCATTGATGAAAATACATGTTTGTGAATGATACTATCCCGTAACCAATATCTTCTCTTTATTGATTATTCCAATTATTTGCTTTGCTTTATTTTATTTTATTTTATTACTTTGTTAAAACAACAAAAATCCCCCTTGGTTACCTTAGAAACTAAAATTTTATAACAACAATTGTCTCTATGTGGATACGAACTCTTTCTTACCACGTACTTCATTTATATTAGTAGAGTGAGAAAGTGAAATTATTTTTGCTCGGCTGACAACCGGTCAATTTATCTAATGATCAGAGTTGATATTTAAACTTAAGCAAAATTGATGGATTTAACATTGGACTATAAAAAAGTGACTTTATTTGTATTTCTTATTTTGTGAGATTTGTTCTTAAATAAATAAACTTTAATCATTGTAATATAACTTTAATCATTGTGGGGAGTGCGGCTGTGGAATTATAGGAGATGATTGTACGTTTATGTCTCCTTGTGAGGACGTTAAGTTTACTAGGTGAAATTGTCTAAATAAAAAGCTGCTACGTTAAGGGAGATAATTTTTTAGTAGTATTCTAATATAACATATGGCTTCTCAGAGCATTATGTAAGGGGGAGTGAACTATAAGCTATAGGTTCAGCTCCTAGTTAGCAATTGGCGAATAATTCGCGAATTGTTACGTTTCACGAACTATTCGCGTCCGGACCAAACTCCGACCCTAGTATGCGTACAATGTGGCCTCCCCGACTAATACGCGAATTATTCGGGACCGCGAATAATTCGTCTAACTAATTCGGAGTGATAAAACTCCGTCTGTGCTGACTCATCACGCTTTGACTCTAACCGAGTTGACACAGTTCATTCAACATGCTTGCGAAATGTGATGAAAAAATGTTGCGCCAGGGGGAATTCGAACCTGAGAAGCCTTACTCCCAAGATCAGCCAAGACCAGCATTCCAGTGCTGTGTTTTTGTTAGAAACCTTAAATATTTTATATATAATCATTTTACACCACTAGGTTCTTCCATCAAACACGTCAAAATCACATTTAAATATTTTTTCCCACCTTACTCCCAAGGATATATGAAAATTAATCTTTTAAGATGATAAATACTTGTCAATTTATTATATATGTTAGGCCAAATTTTCAATCTCGAATTCATATTTCTAAAACGAATTATACACGTATGTATGCCGTACCGAACGATTGCCGATCTACGCTCTGTTGACCGGATTGTTGACCGAACTCGAAGATTACAAATCCGAATAATACATGTACGTTTACCGTTCTCCGAATTGCTAACTAGGGTTCAACTATTATGCAAAAAAGGTAAGTAAAGACTAGAGAGAGGGGTGGGGGGTGGGCATATCTCCGTAGTATTGCTTGAAAGTTTTGGTTTAATTGAACTTTGAGGAAGGAAACAATACTAAGCATCAATTAAGTGATCTTATCATGATAGAAAATCTGTAAACAAGTATTCTCAAATGTTGTTATGGCTACAGATTTTCAATAACATGGGAGATGAAATGATCATATGTCGAACCATTGAAGAACTTGAAGAACAAAGAATTCAAGACAATGTTGAAGAATAAAAAAAAGTCAAGCATGATGGATTTAGGTTTATTTATTTTGCATCCATATGTATTCATAATTTTGTCACTAAAATTGATAAATGGGGAGATTTTTAGAGGACTGCTCGGTTGAACCCGCAAGTTTTGCTATCTAAAGCTTGTTGTCAATCTGAGATGCACAAAATTGTATCTTGATTTCTAGTCTACTAAATTCAATCGCACTAGGATCGGAGTATGGTAGTTGAGCGTCAGACATCACTGAATAACCCTCGAACATTGAAGACTGGAGATCAAACAAAGACATTTGAAGAGTTTCATCGACAAAGAGGTATGTGAAGACCGAACAATCCTATTTACTCAAGGCATTTACCATTATATCATTATGAGAATATATCTTATGATTTTAGTAAATTTCGAGTCAAGTTTGTCTTAATAAATCTCTCGAAATATGATTTAAGCAATGTATATTCATAGATCCTTAATAATCTTGGTTAAGAACAATTTACTGTTCATAAGTTATTTTTGTTTCAAATTGATCATTTGGAAAATTTCCCAAGAAATGATATTTATTATCTATGGCGATTATGAATTTTTCAAATTGTTTATAGAGAGTTTTCAAAACTACTGAAATTCTGGACACAGGTTAGGTATGCATACCCTATACACGTACCCTAAAGTTCGAGTTTGTGAATGGGGGAGGTGTGAATACCCAAAGACGCGTAATCGAAGGGGCCTGAGTTCGTGAATGGCTAAGGGGATACCTAGTACGCATAACCCAGCAACCTAAGTTCACAGACTGGTTTATATGTACGCTTACCCCTACACATACCTACCCAATACGAACCAAGAATATGCTCATAAACTATTTTCACAAATATGTTTGGCATTGTTACAACTCTCATAAACACTTCTAACACAACTTTGTTCACTAAATCACTTTGTGGTTGTAAATCATAGTTTAAGTCTTGAGTGTTAATGAACACGATTATGCTTATAAGTTCATAAGGCATATTTGCCAGAAACTATCATAATACACGGTTCCCTTAACCCGGACCATAATGTATATTCTTTTGTGAAATTTCAAGGAGAACTTCTAAAATGCTTACATAAATTCCTAACAATAATTTATCTAAACTTAGAAAGTGCTTGCTTGAACCCAAAGCTACCTAGAGCCTTGAAAATCTATAAATAAAGAGATTCAAACAACTTGGAACTTCAATCCCTTACACTTATGGGTTCTAATAGATTGCTAGAGTCGTCCTCTATTAACCCGCATTTTATCTCGTGAAACATAATTAGGTTTACGACTTGAAGACTTGATTGAGGATTCGTGAAGTCGTGTCCGACTATCTTTTACCCGATAGTTCGTGTATCCCGATCTTTTTCTTACCGATCCTTGAGGTTTTTCTTCAATCTCCGATCGTGAACAAGATAGTTAGAAATTACAAAGTTCTCTTCGTCTTAGACTTAGTGATTTCTCAAGATAGATATCTAAAAATCTTCCTCATTGATTTGTTTAAATTGTTCTTGAGAGGTGGTTAGTAATCCAGGATTCTCATCTAACTGAGTGTAAGCCTTCTCGATTTGTAACGTTTTCTAGCTTTGGCTATTGCAAACGGATTTCCAAGCCTTGATCTAAAAGATATAAAGAGAAACCAAAACTGGCTTATTTGTTAGAGGTAGATCGGAACAAAATCTTCAATTAGGTTAAAACAACGCTTAGGTCAGAAAGGAAGTCAACTAAGTGAATCAATTGCGTAGAACCTTGCGACGCTCAAGAGATATAAGGAGCACACCAACATCTGAATTTCTTGGAGGGTTGATTCGGTCTCGATTATATTCTAGTATGGAGTATGATAGTAGGCTAGTATCTGTAGTGGCTTAATACAGTTTGGTGTTCAAAGCTGGATGAGGTCCGGGGGTTTTTCTGCAAGTGCAGTTTTCCTCGTTAACAAATTTTTTGGTGTCGTATATTTTTTATTTTCCGCATTATATTGTTTTATATTTATAATAGGAATAACACAAGTTGTACGTGTTCAATCTAGGTATTTTAATTCCTTATTCATTTTGATCAATAACGAGACTTGTTCTTGTTGAATTCGTATCCTAAAGATAGATAAAAAGTTTCATACTTGGCAGAATTCGGATCCTCTTGAATTGACTACGACTAGATTGATCTTGGATATTGATTTGTGAGATCGTCCAAGAATTCTTTTACACAATCAGGTTCACGACTTTATCAATCTGGACATATTGATTGTGGAAGAGAAATAGAAAAATTCTATATACATATTGTTCAAGGATCCTTGATTTGATTTACTTGTAATTATGTTAGGTTTTGTCTATACAAAGTTGTTGAACGAAAAGTTGGTGGTGTACTTGGTACCCTCTTATTTTAAGATACTTTCTCATTCAAAAAAAAAATCACAAACAAGATTAATGCTAACCAAAGATATTTCTGGTAGGAGTTTATCTCAATGCTAAAGGATGCTATCCAAAAGCTTGGCCTAGCCTTTGTAAACTTTAGATAAAGGGGGTTTGGATGGGACACACATAAATTCAACTTAGCTATGCTAGAAAAAGTGGCTTGGAGGCTAATAAAAGAACCAACTCCCCTTTGGCTAAATCTACGAGCTCTAAATATTTCAAAAATTAATCTCATCTAAGAGCTAAACCACCTGATAAATGTTTCTGGAATTGGAAATGTATTTGTAAAGGTTTGGAACTAGTAGAACAAAATAGTATTTGGGAAGCGAAAGATGGACTAAGTATAAGTATTTGGGATGACAATTGGGTACCTGGTCTAGGTATAAACTTTCAATTTATCACAATTCTACATATAAGACAAGAACACATGTGGTTGATCCGATTCATCCAAATCACAAAAAGCGGAATATCTCTTTATCAATGCAATGTTCCCCTGAAATTGTAGCAAATATGATTCTTAATATTAACATATTCTTAGATATTTTCAGTTATCATAAAAAAGACAATCTTAGATAAATTTTGACTACCTCAGGATAATTCTCTGCGAAGTCAATGTATACTAGATTAAATTCGTCTAGAATTTCAACCTCTAGTCTCTCCTTAAGTGAGTCATTTTGGAAGTCCTTATGGAAGTTGGAAGTATCTCAAATAATTAAACTCTTCTTATGGAAATGCTTACAAAATGGACTTACTACCAATTCTAAACTTTATGGGAAAATTCATGATATTAATCATACTGTTCTTTTTGTGGGGAAGAAGAAACAATTGGGCATCTTTTCTTACATTGCTCCTATGCCAAAGCGGTTTTGGAGCTAGGTCCTAATCATGTACAAGTTTATTTTCATATCTACTAAACTGTTGGATAGTTGTAAAGATTGGATGACTCAACCTAGAGCTGAAATCTCTATAGAATTAGCTAAAAATAATTTAGTGTTCATCTGGAAAGATCATAATAGGGGTTTTCAGGAATAAAGAAAACCACCCGTTCAACTATCATTTGAAATCCAAAGACACATGCTCTTGTAGACAAGGAGGAACATACCTAGAACACCAAAGGATGTGCAACTAGGATTCATAATATTATGTTGCCATCTCCTAAGAGATACAATCAATGTTAATGCATCATGAAATTCAATAACTCAATATTCAATTTTTACTCTAACTCTTAGAGATGATACATGTGATTTTGTCAGAGGAAAAGCAGGGGCATCTACAAGTGCCGATCCAAAAAATGCGAAAGCTATAAGTCTTTTTAAAGCACCATCATGGGATTCAGTCTCTATGTATCACATACAAAAAATTTCCGTGTACTTTTCTATTTATAATAAAAATATGTAACATCTTCATGAGATATAGCATAATTTTTTTTTTCAAGAAGCATGTTGTCCATTTGTCTGTAATTTCTATTTTACTATTAACTTGCCCGTTACATGTAAACTTAATATGTCTATTTCTATCAATGGCCGTTTTGATACTTAACTCGGAGGAACGATCAATCGGTATACGTACACATCTCAACATAAACTATATCAAAATTTCAGTACAAGGTAGTTAAAGTCCGGAGCTGCTAAACTTACCAATTATTTTCTCAAATAATATCCAGAGAGGGGATCCAATGGAGTCTGGACCGCCCCTCTAGTATTGGGATAAACATAGGGAAAAACAAGTCCCTTTCTATATCTGCTGCGGCATAATAGGTGGGATAAACTGTCGATAAGTAAGATTTTCCTTTAAATTATCAAAATATCCCAAGCATGTTAGATATTCAAGGTAGGAAATACCAATTAGTCCTAGAAATAATATATTATAGTGAGTTTGGTCCAGTTGACCTAGTCAACTTTCTGTTTGGTCCTTTTTTAAAATATATATTATTGTTTGGTCTTAGAAATTATGGTTTGGTCCTAAAGTGACGTCGTGGATGATGTAATTGTCATTTTGTAGTGGCAGAAATACCCTTTTGGGACCACATATATACAAAAAATCAGTAAAAAATATATATATTTTTTTTTCTTTCCAAATTTACTTTCTCGCTCTAATATATTTTCAGATCTAGTTTCTTTCCTCCTCATTTTTTTTTTCTTTTTCAGCTGCTGCAAAGAAACAATGAAGATTTATGTTTTTTTCAAGGGTTTTGATTTTCAGAGATGATGAAGACGATGAATCATATAAAGATTGAAGAAGACGAAGATGAAGATGATGTTGCTGCTGCTGTCAATATTTTTGAGTTCATTCAAATGTTGAAGACGACGAACTCTGTTGTTGTGTATGATGAAGAAGATAAAAACGATGAAGAAAACTAATATAATCTTTAATCTTCATCTTGGATCTCTGTTCTTGATTTTTCTTTATGTTGTTGTTATTGTGTTCAAATGTTGTTGTTGTTGTTGTTTTTGAAGACGATGATGTTTTTACTACTACTGTTTTTTTATGTTGTTGTTGCTATGTTTTGATAAAGATGAACTCGTGTTGATGAGATGAACTAGTGTTGAAGATGAGCTCGTGTTGATGAAGATAAACTCTGATTTTTATGGATTTTTGTGTGTGTTTATGTTAAAGAATGAACTTTGTTTTTAGATCTTGAATCAGTAGGTGTTCATCTTAAAGAATGAACTCAATTCTAGGTTTGAATTAGTTAGTTTTTGATAGGTGTTCATTTTGACGAATGAACTCTGATTTTTGTTCATAATTATGAACTTTGGATTGGGTGTTCATTTAAAAGAATGAACTCTGATTTTTTGTTCATAATAATGAACTTTGATTGGGTGTTCATTCGGAAGAATGAACTCTGTTTTCTTATAGGTTCTATCAGGTGTTCATTTGAGGAATGAACTCTGTTTTCATATAGCTAGGTTTTATCAGGTGTTCATTTAAAAGAATGAACTCTGTTTTCATATAGGTTTTATCAGGTGTTCATTTGAAATAATGAACTCTGTTTTTTTGTCATAATAATGAAGTTTTGTGTTGTGTTCATTTTACCGAATGAACTCTGTTTTCATATGTGTTTTAGTTTGGTTTTATTAGGTGTTCATTTGAAAGAATGAACTCCAAAGTTCATCGAACATAATGAACTCCTGTATGAAAATAAGTAGCCGAAGTTCATCAAACAGAATGAACTCCCCGCATTTAAAATAAGTAGGAATTAACACGGAAGGGTATTTTTGTCAGGTTTATATTTTCAAATAATTATGGATCAAACAGAAAACGCGTTTTTCCCAAAGGACCAAATAAACTTGGGACCACCTAAAAAAAGGACCAAACGTTAATTTCTCCATATTCAAGTCCATCCAAGTGAATTAGGAAACATGATAAGGGTAAATTCAAGTATTTGAAAGATCTTTCAAGTATTTGAAATCTTTCTTTCTTTTTTTTTTATGAGACCTTTGCTTATTTATGAATTTTATGCTTGTCCTTTGTTCCGTATCAAAAGTCCTAGTATCTTTCCTTCGTTTTAACCATGAGTAGGTTAATTTTTTATACATTTGGAAAACTCTATAATATCTTCACATGTTCCGGTAATAAGGCATTGCAAAACCACAACTTGCGTGCACAATGTAAAACAAAGTAATAAAACATCAGATTACTTGGAAAACAGAAACTAAATAGTAGGAAATGGAAGTAGCTAGACCAAGTGAAAAGCAACCATGAATTAAAGGATGGAACAAGTTCCAGGAGCATTTTCATAGACTAGAACTTCGCATTCCTTACGACAAGCCGGTAGCGGTGGTCTATTGATGCTAGGAGGACAATCATAATAAGATGACTCACAATTATCATTATACCTATAGTTACCCCTGTAACAGACATCATTTCGGCGACTGAAGTCGTAGTTTTTATCAACTGTCTGAACACTGAGAATATCTACTTTCCTATCCTTATCGGTCTTCTTAATTTTCTTCACTATTAGTACAGGATTCACATCTCCAATTACTGTAAGTCTTTCTGTAGCACCATCCAGGGCTAGTTGGTTAACTCCTGCATTCATATAACTAGAGATATTTATACATTGAACAAAGGAGAAGAAAAGGAAAGGAAACGGGTGACAAGTTAATGTGATGCCGGATCTCCATGTAGAGAGTGCAGACAATATATATATATATATATATATATACCCTTGATCTTAGCAACAGCCGTCATGATGTCAGTCTTGCACTTCTCGGAGTTGATGCCCACCTTCATAATTGTTCGCTTCTGCAAATTTATAACTGTGCGTTATTTCAACCTCGACGACATATATTGCTACTTGTTCAGCATAGTTGTTAAGAAAAGCATACCTTCGTATTGGAAGAGCTCGGTGCGGATTTTTCCTTTTTCTTGAAACACATGGCGAAAATGGCTTAATTTCAAGCTGCAAAATATTGATAAACGGCAGGCACTAACAAGTTGTGCAGTTGAAATAGAAAGTATGCATTAATATTCGATTCTTGCTCCATCCAATGATGACTACGTACATATATATGTATCTAGGGAGAGACTGCAAACGACCATGTACGTAACGATTGAAATGCTTCGTCGAAGGCTCGCATTCGTCAAGTTAGGTGGATCTTTTTTCTCATTAATTTCGTATGTAACGGGTCAATCTACCAATCATGTTTCAAATTCTCTGTGATGCAAGAAATGAAGAAGAAAGTTGAGGAAATTTAATTGTATTAAAAGTGAACATCACTATATATTACCCCATCATCTTCATTATGGAAATTACCTCAGACATTAATACGCTGAAAAATATCAACTGGGTGCAAGTTATACTTGTTAAATACACACTTGTAGATTAAATTTTTTTTTTTTTTTTGAAGGAAGAAGGATATTAAACTAATTTTGTCCACTAACCAACCAACTTACTAATAAACATATGAACGAGAAGAGAAAGAGAAAGGGTCAAATTTCCTGTATATTGTATACGAACTTAGAGTCCGCGGCCTTGGGCTCAGTCATCCCACCTATAATTGTATATGAGATTGCAGTTGAGACGTCGATATCATCAACTTTCCGTCCTTCCATAGTATGGTTCGAGTGATTGGAGGTGGCAAATGAATTTACACTTATACGGGTTTGCAGGATGCTACACGACAGACATCTACACTAAGTGTTAAAAGCTCAACGGCCTTGCCATCTTCCAACACGCTACTCTTCATCTCCGTGCTCATTCAGCCTGTGCTACCCTATGATAATCTCCCCCCCACTCCTTAACCATTTTTGGTGTACGCCGTACCTTTCGTACACCATCCGTATATTTTAACAAAGGCGTTTTTCAACTCACCCGTTGGATTGTTTTCCTGTCTAACCACAACCGTTCTTTTTATTTTTTTCTTTCCCTAATTTTCTATGCCTTCGTTCACTTCTCCGCTCTCTTTCTCTTCTAAATGCTAAACAAAGAAAATTCTGCAACTGAATCTCCACCTGCGTAACGTTTCAAGCGATTTGCGGTCAAGATCAAGGATTGAGTTTGTTTCTTTTCACTTCCT
>JAJJWW010000730.1:0-64820 GCA_023531295.1 Papaver armeniacum | reverse complement strand
AAACAATTACCTATTTTCTTTATATTAGTACTAGTAAGGCCACATGTGCGATGCACATGCTTGAATCGATTCTTTTAACAACACCAAATTTGATAATAATGGAAAAATCTTTAAAAGAATTTAATATCCTTGTTTGTACTCATTACGTAGATAATTTAAAGAGCTTTCCAAATATATTAAATTTGCAAAAAAATGTGTATTTTTAAAGATATCTAAGTTTTAATTTTTTTATATATTTTTAAAACAATGGCATTCTTGTAAATATACAAATATTAACTAAAAAGCTTAGGCTATCAAAAAAAAAATTATCGTCTTGGTGCCACCAAACAATTACCTCTTTTCTTTATATTAGTAAGATAAGATATATAAAGGGAATATTTTAGGCACTGTTCACTTAACAAGGCTCAAGCTTCAAATTTTAGAATTCCAAAATTGGTCTTATATAATGCCCACCTAATTTATGTGATATAAATAAAAAATGAGGGTATAATCGTAATTTAAGTTTTTTTTTTTTTTTGAACACACCCACTTATTCTTTCACCCAGATCAAGTTTGCACGTGCGTATGCACGTGCCGGACACTAGTTCAATAAAGAGGCAAAAGATTGCACATCTTGTTCTATTGTATAAAGCCAACTAGCCTTACGGTAGCAGGTGAAGCTGCAAATTATGTCTTCCAATATTACCCTTATCTTCACACAATACACTGGAAAATGGAAATATAATTCAAGGCGTAATGGTAATATCATTGTGAAAAATGGTAATTTTAAAATTTGTACTGAAATTTTGATTTTTTTTTGGGTTTTGCTTCCATTGTTGGGATCCAGAGAAACTTTTGATGAGAATCAAAACATAAAATGCCAATCCCAGATTAAGAATTCTGAAAATTCATGGAAAGATCATATTGTATAATTTTTTTTTGGAAATCTGTGATATATAGCCTGGCGAGATTGGGGTATACCCAATTTTAAGGGGACCTAGTCTGCATTTTCATAAAAGGGTGATTTTATTTTAATACCCTTCAACTAATTAAATCTTAAAAATAAACTCATTTCTTAATTTCATTAACCCTAAAATTAAAAAACTAAAGAGAAAATGGGTCATTTGTCCAAAAAATTTAAAACACGGCTCAAATGGACTAGAAAAAAAAAGTAATGGTGAAATAGCCAAAAAAAATATATTATGAACCGGATCTATCCCGCTTATAACTAAAAAAATAAATAAGGATGAAACCTGATGCATCCTGTAAAATAAAAATAAGAAAAATATATGAAATGGACAGATGAAACCGGTTACATCCCCGCCTATTTTTTAATTTTTGTCCATTTAAACAAGATCTTTTAATTTTTGGTCGCTTAAACAAAAGATTTCAAACCTAAGTGTCTTTTTACCTGTGAATTGTTGATTTTGGTCTTTTTGACCAATTTTGTGAAAACTAAACAACTCTTAATCTTCTCTTCTTCTTCTTCATCTACATCTTCCATCAACCAAAGCCATATAAAAATCTTCAACTTGATTTTCCAAAAAAATCATGGACTCTACCTACTAAGAAAGAAGACTATAAGTACGTTTAAACTCAAACCCATCATTGTGTTGTGTGATTTGATTGTTATATTAGTTAAAATCAAAAATAGTGATTTCTCAGGGAGCTTTGGCTCCGCAAGGTCGAATACGCATATTCACGACTTTTTTCATAATGTACTATGGCGATCAGAATTTTTTCAACAAATTTAAGAAGGTATTTCTCTCAAGATCTCCGACTAACAAATTTTTTCAACAAATTTGTGGTATTTTTGAAGACCTTGCCGACTAATACATTTTTCTCAACAGCCGGCAAGGTATTTTCAACAGCCGACAGGTTTTTTTTTTTTATGACCTTGCCGACTAATAAATTTTTTCTGTCGTGTCATGTGTGTTAAAAAATAAAAGCTCAAGATGATCTTCATTCGTCGACCTTTGCCGATTTTCATACTTTAACCAAAATGCCGATTTTATATCTAATTTCGAGTATTATTTCATACAATAGCTTGGCAATCCCCTTTTTAAAAAGTGTCGGGTAGTGTGCTTTCATTTGCCCCAAAAGATTTTTTCAAAACAAATTTTTTTCATCAAAAAATTTCCAAAGTTCAATCCAAAATTTCATTACTCAAATTCATAATTTGAAAAGTTTTAATCTAAACTCAATTAATTAACCTTAACCTAATCAGATTTTTAGTGTTAATTAAACAAGGGTATATTAACCATTTAGAAAATATATGGTTAAGGGGTGACCTCTTTTACTTCAAAATGACCATATTTGTCTTATTGGGTATACCCCAATTAATATGGGTATACCCCAATCTCAAAGATATATAGCCCACGAAGATGATTGTTTTACATTTGATAATCAAACAACAAAAAGAAGTTTGTATCAAAATCCAAGAAACCACAATAATAAAACCTTTCTATCACTTGATGGATCTGTATTTGTTTTTCTTTCTTTACGGTGATGGTGAGGAGATATGATGGCGGTGGTGCGGCGAAGACACATAAGCAGTTTTAAGAGAAAGGTTGCTTTTGCGTGGACGGAGAAGTAGAGATGGAGTTATGACTATAGAGAAACCTAACACTACCAACGCTCTAAGCACATGCGTATGCACGTGCCCAACACTCTTGTCCCCAAAGGAAATCGACAGTTGGGGAAGCTTGCGACCACAAGCATGTTATAGGGGCGGCATAGTTTATTAGAGGGGCTTAAGAAAGGATAAGAATGTCCATCTAGTTGGTTAGGGATGTCCTGTGGGTGTAAATTGACTAGATTAATTCTCCTCATTTTTAACTTAAATCAAAGCTAAATTGAAAATTTGTTTTCTTTCTTCTTCTCTTCTCCTCCCCATCAACCGTAACCTCCATTAAAACTCAAAATTTCATCGTTCTTCGATTAATCGACGATTCAAAATTAATCAAGTGTAGTGTAATGACTTTTATGAGGTACGTTTTGAAAACCCAATTACGATTTGGTTTATTTTGTTCGATTTAAGTTTAATTTCTATCAAAAATTAGGGTTTTAGATGAAAATTGAAATTGAAATTTTTGGGTTTATGTGATTTGTTTTTTTTTTTTCTTTTAACTATAAAAATCTGATTTTGGTTTTGATTTTGAGTTAATATAAGTGAAATTAATCATTAACACTAAACTTGATTATCATCACTAAATTAGGTTATCAATTATGAGGGTTAATTTGTCATTTCCAGTTTTTTTGGGATAAGGGACACTTGAATTATCATGTAATGACCCTTTTTGTTCTATTACAATGCCGCCCCTCTAATAAACCATGCCGCCCCTATAACATGCTTGTTCTACCATTAGGATACTAGGTGTGTAAAGCTTTCTTTGGTACTTAAAGCAAAAATGAGTTCCCCAGCTGTCTGATCAAAAAAAAAAAATGCAAAAATGAGTTTTATGGTTGTGTAGAATTTTGGCCAAGAATACACTTCAGTTGAATACACTAAAAGCAGAAATTTTCCCGCTGCAATAAGATGTAAGATTAAATACATTTTATGCAGGCACCACTTCAGTTAATTTCATAATCTTCCCCAAATCTAATATGCCAAATGGATAATGAAGTTACATATACAGTCTCGCTCCTATCTTTTTACATACAGTCTCGCCTCCTATCTTTTAAAAAAATTATTTTTAAGAAATGTATACAGAGTACACGACTCTAATTAGTCCTCGTTTGATCGGGGCCAAACATTTTAATGGGGCCATAATATTTTATTTGCACCCCAATTTTTTGAGGGGCGTATTAATCTGATATTGAAAAGACTGTTTTACCCTTCACTAAAAATAAATCTTAAAAACCTATTAACTCTTAATCCCAAGTCCCAATTCATTTTCTAAACAAAAAGATCACTCCCTCCCCTCTCACCCTCTCGACTTTCTCTCCTCCATTAACGACTCCAAGAAAAAAAAAAAAAAAATCTTCACCCGAAAAATTTCAAACAAGTGGTGGCAAGCCGCCAATCGACAAGCCTAAACCCTAACGATTTTTCATATGCATGTAGAGACCATAAAAATCGTTAGGGTATATGATGATCAAGATAACGACTCATATTTCGGTTTTCATATTTTTTTTACCCTATATTGAAGGTTAACATAATATAGAAACCTATGACGATCCTCTATGGACGACCTTTTTAAAGGTCAACGACCCTGTGAAAAACAAACAAATTTCTTTCCTTAAAAAATTCGGGCTGCCTTGGTATAGACACACAAAATAACGACTCTTTGTGACCCGTTAAGAAGAGTCAGCTGGTATATCGATTACTCCTCGACGATTTTTCATAACCCGAAAAAGTTGCAAGTTTGAGTCGGCTGCATGTTATATTACCCCCGACGCATTTTTCATAACCCGAAAAGGCAGTTTGAGTCGTCATTTTTGGTGTCAATACATTGACAACTTTATAGAGTCAAAGTAGGTATACATCCTCGACATTGACGACTCTTTTCTCTGTTGTGACATATATCCAATCCATGGGAGAATTTAAGATAATCTTACCATCAACACAATCATCTTTGTTACTTCTCCAACATGAATTCCCCTACTTGAATTACTCATTTCTAAAAACCCCAAGTTTTCCTCAAAAACCTCCTCTTCTTCTTCTCAACTCAAAAAAAATAAAAAAATTAAAAATAAAAAAATAAAAAAAAATATATATATATATATATATTTAAAAAAATAATAAAACTACCATAACCACTACCAGCGTCGTTACTAACTAAGCAGTTCTAGGCTTGTTGCTAGGCTGCCAACTAAAAGCTTTGTTGAATCATATTTCGAACTATTTTTATAAAAGATAAATATTTTAAAATCTGATTTTAATTTAACATAATCTAACCACACTAATTAAATTAACTTTATTAAGTTTTAATACTAATTATTTAGGGGCGGTTTAGGTATTTAGAAAAAAATTTGCTAAGGGGTGACCCAAATTAGGTTTGGGTGACCTTTTTTTGTCCTCTAATGGGAGGCCCCGATTAAAATGTTTGGCCCCCAATCAAACGAGGTAATTAGTCTCATTGAGTAATTGTTAAGTAATTTCTCCTCTAGTACGGAATGCACCTTTAAATATAGCCTTATGGCTCATTTAAAATGTGTTAATAAGGTAGTTAACTTCTCTTTCACTACTTATCCCAATTTTATACTCCCTCCGTTACTTTTAACAGTGTTTCGCTTTGCTGAGAAAAATTAAGGAATTAAAACTAATCATCGGAATTGGCCTCATGACACTTGTCAATAAAAGAAGCCAATCAAACTACCCCACTTACACTGTCGCCAGTGCAAGAAATCGAAATTGTCCTCACGACACTAACAATGTTGCTTGAAGAGAAAAGCCTGCCCCTAAAAACTAAAGAATATCGACTTTCCCATAGGAAACCAACCTATTTTTGTAACATTTATTTATGCGTAAACCAGCCTATTAAAAAGAATAGTGAGATATGTAAAACAAACAGTATTCAAGATCAAATGTGATAATCTTTATCCTTGAGACCTCTTGAAACACGGCTTGCTTCGGTGTGTATTTGTTTTTTAAGCTGTTTCCATGCGCCTCAATCTCTCTATATCAATCTTTCACAACATTCTTCATCATTATTCTCCACATCAATTCTTTCTATCTCACTCATTAGCACAAAGTAACCTTGAAAGCATGGGGAGTCTTGCAACTGGTAATTAACCTTGAAAGCATGTCAATATGTTCACAACTCAATTGAGCCTGATGATTTCAGAAGGCAAGGTGCCAAGGTCACACAAAATTCATTCTCAACATTTTTGTACCAAACCTGTGTACTTGAGTAACAACGATTATAATCAAAAACACGAATTTCATAAATCAGTAGTGCTCTGGCAACTTGAATTGTGTTAGAATTAATACATCTTATCGCATATGCTTCTAAAAGCATGAAGGAGTAGATGTAAACACATTTATGTTAGGAATATGGTATTTATCTCTTCAGAACATGCAAGAAGTCTTCCGTCTTCTTTTCATACAGGAGCTGCTCACTGAGACCAACTAAGAAGACCTAGCTACACTAAGACACTCCCTCGAACCAGTTTACCAGAAAATTCCTACGTAACAAAATTAATTGAATTCATGGTCACTAAAGAATTTTTAGTAGCCGAGAGACTGAGCTTTAGCCGTGTATATAGAAATTACCTTTTCTGTCATTCATTTGTTGTTCAAGGAATAATTAACATCCTAAAGTTGACAATGTTACGCGCCAGGACCTAAAATAGAAACCAAGTAATGTCAGTAGAGCAACAAACAATTTTGAAGTGAACTTAATGGTTATTTGTAGTAGGTCGTAAAACACTTCGCCGAGTTTGACACACTAAAATTATCATCAATAACATCAAATTTCAGAAAACTCTCAACATTGAAGTTAACTTATGTGATTAACAGGATTACAAATTCATAAACACGCAGTTCATCGTCTACGTAATACAAAGTAAGCAGACATGTTTTAAACTTGAACATAAGAAATAGAAGAAAACGGCCTATAAGAAAACCTAATTGATTATGGGACTGTTTGTCTTACAGAAGACAGCGAAAAATCACGCAGGTTAAGTAATTAAGTGTTCATCAAACAGAGACTTAAAATGTACCTGCTACTACTATTGAATAGAAAAACAATATTCGGAAACACATACGGTAATGGAGTGATGTCCTACTTAAGTTTCACTTGCTCAGAATTCAGTTTATCTCAATCAATACAGTGTATATATATCACATAGCAAGCATGCAGCACTTTCAAAATTGAACATAATAATTCAAATTGACATAATAATACATTGTTAAAAACCCATAACTTGACTAAAGGGCGAAGATTTTCCACCTACAGAGGTCAAAAGCTACATGTGCAATAGTTTAAATACTTCACTAATAGAAAAGTTCATCAAATAATGAATCTAACATATTGCAAGGTCCAGATCTTAGTAGCCAGGAACGGGAACGGGGTCGGGAGCGGGAACGGGGTCGGAAACGGAAATCGTAAAATTTTCAAAAAATGAAATTCGGGGAACGTGTCAGGATCGTAAATTAGGTTTAGTTATTACTAGTTTTTCCAAATTTATAAACATTAAATAAGACAAAAACATATAACATTTAGTAGAAAATCTCTATGAACTACTTTCTTCTAGTTTCCTACAATATATCTCACATTTAGTACTTGTCTATCCTGTGAACTTGGGGTTGTAAGTGGTGTAGTGTGTAGACGTGCAGGGGAAGATGGAATACTCAGTTAGCCAAGAGTATGTCTTACTATACAAACGTTAAAGACTAAAACTAATTTCTCGATAGGATAAAAACTAAAACTAGGTAGATAAGTAGTGATACAAACGTTACATGCTTAAATTTAGGCTAACCTAGAATATATAGGACCAGATATAGCCAAATATATGATATAGTAGATAAAGATGTGAAGATATAAGAATATTCAGCAGGATATTTAGCCAGATATATTCTTAAGTTCCTCCCATGTTTGGAGCCGCCGCTTCTCTTCTTGTCAGGAGCGCGTTCCCATCACGATTTTCACTGAGGAACGCAAATTCGCGGTTCTCACTGAAATTCGTGATCACTCTTCACGTTCCTGGCTACTAAGGTCCAGATACCTCATGGCATTTTCAAGGTATACCCCATCTCTCATGCAGATCATCACCTGCCACAGCAAAATATAGAGAAGCTTCTCCACCTATCAAGGAAATCAACACCGTTGTTTGTTGTAAAACCTCTTAAATGTGGCAGTATACACGCTGAAAAATAAATAAAAAGTAATATGCAAGTAAAGGAAAACTCTTAAGAATGCATCCTGGCGCCCATTTATAATAGTACTGGTTAAGGCACCAATTGAAGGAAATCGAAGTAGGGATACAACCCTATAGCCATAGTCCCACTATGACTATAGGGTATGAAATGTCCCCCACACTAAATGTTCATGATCTATCAATATCCAAATCTCTTTGCACAGAGAAAAAGTAAACAATGCAAAAAAAGAGAGAAAGATTTGCAGTACTGTAAAATATTGACAAAACCAAGTTCCAACTAACAAAGAAAATGCACATCTTCTGTTTATTCACCAAAGAATGGTAGCTTAAGTAAACATCACAGATCACCACCTGATCAGCAGGATTCAACTCCTCTGACCTTCAATGATCCGTAATAGTTTAATAAACATACTCAAAAGCTCTCAAAAGTGTGTCTAAGCACTTTCCCGGTATTCATTACCAGGAGTGTGTGGCTTAACACTTTCTTTGTCTTCATTATACGAACAAGTTACATCTTCCTGCAATGAACAAAGCAGAAGTGCATTTGAAGGTTCACATTTTTATTATACATTAGTGACATTATTGACCGCTCTAACAAAGTGTGTGCACATGGAGTACTCAGTTGTTGGAATTTTTGTAATGATGAAAGCCCACGTTCTTCTTTGAACTATCCACCTCTAAGGGCGGGTAATCCCTTACAAATGCCTATTGATTATAAAACAGTTACCATTTTAGTGACTGACTGAAAGTTAAAATTCTAACTCACCCATGTTTCTCTATTGCTAAGTATTTGTCATTGTTATCTTTTTCTATTCAAATTATGCTATGCGAACTAAACAGGATCCTGCCTATACAATCAAGTTTAAGATATAACAACGTGTAGAACTAACAATATGAGATCAAAGACCTGGTTCTCTGAACTACATTTTCTTTCACTCCGTTAAATTGGTAACTCTATTTAGCCTAACTCTGCTTAATTCTAATTCATATCTGTTTCAACATTAACTACCAGCTCATAAGTAAATACATGAAAGGAAAAAAAAATAGACCTTGCTCCATTTAGAAGAATATCCATCGGTTGAGAGTAGTCAGCTTTTTAGTTTAATTTGTGTCCCATTCTTTCAGGTAACATTCCCGCTGCCTACATAATTAAAACAGCAATTAATGTAAGGCATATACATTACTCAGAGCCTCCAGATATTAAATTAGTGCAACTTATAGAACTAACAATAGATTGAGATCAAATAACTGGTTCTCTAAACTACTTTTCTTTCAATCAGTTAAATTGGTAACTCAGTTTACCAACTCTGCTTAGTTTTATTTCAGTTTTTTTATGAGAGCACAACTTCATTCAGATTCATTTTGAACTATCCATCTAAAAAGTAAATAAATGAATTACAATACTTCGCTTGGAAGAATATCCATGGGGAGTAGCCAGCTTTTAACCCTCAATTCAGAGCCAAGCTAACACTCAGACCTATGCAAGTCGTTTAACCCGTGCTATTGTTGTTAAGATCTGCTCTTTGCTTATGTCAGTAACTGGATGGAAGAAAACTAAACTTACACTAAAGGAACAGTTCAATCTTTAGCTTAAACATCAAAACAAAAAAACTAATAGGCCAATGAGGGTACATAGGATGCTCCAACTGGCCTGGATTACAGTCGTGCTGCCTGGTAGTACTTGCGCATCCACCGAATCTTTTTTATCTGTTTATTTTATAACTAAAAAGAAAAACCTATTTAGAAGTACAGTTAACCTAAAATATATGCAAAACACAGTGCATCAGTGCCGTAGATCGAATACTACTATTTGAGCGGAAACAAACACGTATCTTAGGAGCACAACATATGAAGTGGTTCACATGTATCTGATACATCAGCATCTGAATCATGACTGTCATAACCATACAGAGAAAACACTAGTACCTAGAGAAAAACTAAAATCAGCGGGGAGATTCTTTATATAAGAGAAAAAAAGATTCTTATTATGTGGCCTTCTTCTTCATCCCTGTAAAAGAGAGCCATTTTGGTCTATAAACAATGAGGTCTTGATGATTCCTACTGAAACCAATTAGGAAGTGACCATCATCTGTGAACTTGCGGAACGAATGATCTAGGAAATCTACGTTATAACAACACTTCTCTCTTACAAAGAGCTAAGGACATCTTCGTAATAACACTCACCACGAATGAACACAATATAATTATATCTGCATCTGATGATAATTATATCTGTATCTAATTCTGCATGGGAGTTAACATACCTGACTACGCAGCAAAGAGCTGAGAATGCAAAAGTATGATACTGTACTATCTCTAATAGAAACATGGAAGAATTGAGGTTAAATGCTGGCCAACAATTCACCTTGGTGCCGGTTTCTTTAAAAGAGGGTTTTTCTGCAGAAGTAGCCTTTTCTTCCTTTTGCTGTGCGATTGTAATTGTTTCTCATTAGCTCATATTAGGATACTTGCAGTTGTTTTATTATGTAAAATGAACTATTGAAATCATACCTAACGACCCTAGAATTTAAGGACAAATGAATCGGAATTGCCACATACATACTTAAATACCAACACAAGCTAATGTAAGGCACACCCTAGACATATAGCCGGAGAAACTTTAGAATGGAGTAACCACCGTATAATTTAAAGAAGTTGACCCAACGAAGGCCCATCTCCTGTAATTTTCTTATTACATCAGAATATTATACAGAACCTTTAGTACCTATTTTAAAAAAAGGAACCAACTCCAATTTTTATACCGAACATTGTTGCTAAAATTAAAGTGAAATTAAAAGTCTCTATCCAGGCTTTGTTTGGTCGCATCGTTTTCCTATTTCAGGTGAGGGGAGAAGAAGAAAAAGAAGCAATGAAAGATGACTCATGAGACATTTGAGTGATACAGTGATGATTGCTTATGGAATCAAAAGGAAGACATAATGTAACGTAGCGGAAGCGTATGTTTTGGATCAAAGATCCGATAAAAGATAAAAACTAGTGTGAGATCAATAGATTCACAAAAGTGATAAGAAAATAAAGATAAAAATAAAAGATAAGTTTGATATTAATCAAATAATAATATTGGTTGTAGAATTGTATCTGTCTACTATGCCTATGCCTTCTTATATAGGCTCAAGGATTCTAAATATAATTAGGACTAGAAAAGGAAATCAAAGAAACTAGGAAATAAATCTTAAACAAAGAAATAACCTAGAACTAGTAAAAGGAAATTCTAATAAGAACTATAATAGGAAATAGAGAACCAATGAGTAGGATGTCCTACATCATAATGCAGCTAGATTTCAAACAGGCAAACACAAAATAGAACAACGCTCATCAAAATAGGCATAACTTAACTGGAATAATCAATAGGTAACAGAATACATTTTACCAATCTCTGGCTTCTGTTAGAGTGACAGTATGCAGCACGATAAAATCCCTATTTTCTAAATTGTCTTACAATGTCTAACACATCTGTACCTGATGGAGACAGAAATGGAATACATCTATAATATAAATGAAAATGATTTGTTTGGGGTTGGTAACCAAAAGTTTTGGTTCAACGATGAAAGGACGACAATGACCTTCCATGAATTTTTAACCAGGCCGTGCAACAAACTAGAGTGATTCGTCGAAGAATGAAACGAAATCAACAACTTAGCCTCGGGGTTGTTAAAGGATGAGAGGTTCAAATTTTTTCAGATTCACAGAGATAATGTTAACATCCTTTTCATGAAAGCTGAACCATAACCACGTGCAAAAGGGAAAATAAGCAAACCTTGTACCAGACAATGATGTAAAGTAGCAGGGGTTTAACTGAAAAAAAGTATAAAAATTAACAACTAAAACTCTTATAACTGAGGTTCACTAAGTACCATTTGTAGTTTTTGGTGGATTAGGCATATGTATGTCAATGCTCCCGTACTTGAGCATTTTGGGTACAGCACCAACGAACTTCTCGAACAAACTCTATCTAGAGCATGGCCACAGCTAGTTACCACATAAAAGATACAAAACGTGTAATTAGCAAGCGATATTGACTCTGATAGTAAAAGAAATATGTTGTATCCCAGATCAACAAATAAGCAGTTTCCTGTCTTACATACCACGAATGTTGCAGGTCTTAAACCAAAGTGAATGCAAACAAAACTGAGCAAAAAGAGATTCTAAAGGTGCGCCTTTGATGTCAAAGCTGACAAAGCATATGGTCATGCCCAAGTGCAGTCCTAGAAATAAACTATTTAGCTTATCAAAAACAACATTCTCACAACTTTGGGGACAAAATGGGACAAAGGAGCCAGGTCTCAGCCTCATGTGACGAAGTATTTTCTCTTTCAGCCATATCAAGGGAGCTTTCAATCATCTTGTCTGACCAAGCGCTACTTAACTCAAACCAAGAAGCTTCACAATGGCAGCAATTTCAATTTAAGAAATTAAATGATGAAATCATATTTATTCTTGGAAGCACCAAGAAAAATGCCAGCATTTTTTGATATCCAGAAGGAGGATACATATCACAAATTAATCAATATCGCTCGGTAGTTATAGCAACGGGATACATATCACAAATTAATCAATATCGCTCGGTAGTAATAGCAACGGGAGCGAAATGTATCACCCGACGAAAAACTCAGCTCTAGACATATGACATAATCAGCCGTGGACTTTTCTCTTTTCTTAGTCTGGACAGCTAGGAACAGATAGCCATATACCATAGAAGATACAGAAACATGAAGATTTCATAGTTGAGACATGTTAGAGACAAAATCTAACTCTTAGGTAGCCTAACACAGATATACTAACCTTTATAAGATCCTCTGCAGAATACCAATCTATCCAAGGACAATCTTCGTCCCATTGTATTTTGCTTCGGATGTTACTTGCGTGATTTTCCTCAGACTCTGTCTTCTCAGCATCAATTCCTTGCATGCCAATGCCATCATCATCAGGAGGTGTTCTGTAGGATAGCTTCCTCGTAAAGTAGACATTGAGAGAACTTGTGGGGAGGTCGGTCCATTGAGGAGAAAGCCTTCCATATCAAACAGCAATGCAAGTAAGGAGAGAAAAGAGACAAATCTTCTATAAACGTTCGGCAGTAAACAACAAGATTTACCAACGTCAACCCTACATGGAAGGAAATTTGTAACTCGATATACTACATAGGAGCTAAAAAGAAGTGCATGGATAGGGTGCATAAACTAGATATATCAGTAGCAAGAGGAGAAACAGGAGTACATGAAAATAAATCCAGGTAGCAGACTGTTAACTAAATTCTTAAGTTAACCTATGTTATTTCAATATCTAACACCATAAGAAGAAGTTTTTACTCTTACAACCCTAAAAACATTTTATGTCCTTTTACTTTTGCTGCTTCTTCTGAGTTTTAAGTGTGGGGAAACCAAAAAGTTCACTATGAAGTATCACCGACTAGAAGGATCTCAGGATCATGATTAAAAAGGTCTTCCCTGAAGACTAATGGTATCTGATCTGACGGATGAAACGAAGCCCATTTCCTGATAGAGTGCCGGTAAAGAAATGTGAAACACTTGGAGACAAATAAATATACTGTTTTCAACGAAACTTATGAACTTGGAGATAAATAACTCACAGTCCCTTCAAATGCATCAGTTTAACTGGAACCTGCTACCAATATGATCTGCTTCAAACCTTCTGGTAAATACTGTTCCCATATTCTGATACCAGTGAAGGCTTTCCGAGGGATCATGCACCGCAACAAATGCAGGCCACGTGCTGAAACAGAAAGGTAGAAAACAAAACAAATGCATTCAAAAAAGAAGTCTAATAAGTATATATAAGAATACAACTAATTTTTAAAAAACAAACACCAAAATTAACAAGATGAGGACTAAAAGCGATTATCCCTATTTTGACCTGGTTAAAGTCCTACCCATCAACATAAGATTTTGTATCCAGTTCCTACAACCTTACGTTTAACGAACAAAAAATCAAAACCAAATTCACGTTCATAATCAAGGTAGAATCCTTCTAAAACAAATTAAAAAAAAAATGCAAACACGACTACTTTTTATTTTTTTTATATTTTTCTACAGAAAACAAAACAACCCTAAACCTCGGCAGAATGATCCATTCATGTAGTCAAGAACTACGCACCTTATCCCAATACAACCCGCTTGAGTACCCAAAACATTATTCTGGAAACATAGGAATTTTATTGAATGTTCTAAGATATGTTACTTTTTGTTTTGCTTCTGTTTTTTCCAAAGAGGGGAGACATAAATCTGAGGAGAATGCATTACCTTGTTTTGGGCCTGGGTAGGGATGTAATGTGTCTAAGATGAAGAATAATAGGTACATTACCTCAATAACCAAACAAACACATGATAATAGCAAAATAAGGAAATAAAACATAGATACTTGTCAACAGTGAGGAAAGAGAGAAAATATTGGTGTGGAGAAAAGTCGAAATCCCACAAAAGTCTAGTCTTAGACGCAACTATAAAACACAAGCCGATTCTTTATATTACCACATCTGAATTCTCTATCAAACCTTACCTGCCACGATAGATTATTCTTCATACTGTAGATCAAAACGCTCAAACAAACCTTACCTTCCACAGTTTGACAAAGCGATGGCAGTTGCACTTAGAGTTTGGTTTCCTCGGGTGCATCTAAGACCGCCCCACTAGCACTCAGTACTGCAATCACTGTTGATGCATGGAAACATAGTTAGTGTCCACACAGCAAGATAGAACTCGATCAGGCTATTAGGTGCCATGTCCTTTCACTTTCTAAAATAGAGATTTAGCCATTAATGATCAAACGTAATTGTGCACCACATACCAGAAATTCCTTCACTCCAAAAGATAGCTGCATATCATGTAAGTCACCATTCCACTCCAAAGGGTTGCCTAAAAAAAAAGGTAAACGAGGGTGGTAAATGGAAAAGTTCCTCCCACAACCTAACGAGATGAGAAATGCTAATTAACAAGAGAGTACCATCACGCTGCACATCAGAGGAGGAAGAAGACCCAAGGAAGGTTTTCATCATAGTAAACCAAACAGTAAATTGAATTCTTTTTGATCATCGGCCAGCCATAGCATACAGACAGCCTCTATTTCAGAAATGAATCTCAAAAAGATAAAATAACATAAGGGTTATTACCCAAATTTCAAAATCACATTGTTCTTGTACTAGTACTACCAGTTAAGAAAGAATACCTTTCCCCTGAGGAAGCAAGAGCGGGATCATCAAAACCTTGGGACTGCAACATTTCAAGATAATTCTTAGTCAGAATTACCACATTTTATCATATTTACTCTCAAGGAAACACGAAAACAACGACTGTACGAGTGCAAAGAAAGTAGTAAGAGTTGTATGTTCCCCATGAGAACTTTGCTAATGTAAATCCTCCGTAACAAAATTTCAGGTCAACTTTGAATTTGTTGATAAGAAAATTCAAACCAAATTATCAATTGGCATACAGTCATCACTGCTTAGTTAGTGTATGAATTATTGAAAACGATTAAAATTTAAAGTTGCTACTAATTTATTAAACTACGCTTAACTTAAAAGGAAGATATCTGCCCACATAATTTTCACTTCTGCAAATATGGACTTGAACTACTGGTTGAATGTGTCTTTCACTTACTCATAAAAAGTCTCTAATCCCTGTAACTATTAAGCAAGAGAAAATGTTCTCAAATTCTAAACAAAAATCTCCTTCTAACATTAACACCTTGAAGAATTGATCCGCAATCAAAACGGACCATTCCATGGAACCAGATTTGGAAATGGACAACACGTTCTAATCAATGAGGAATTTAACAGAACAAAGCAGAAACATTTATAAACAATAGATAGATGATGAATAGTAACTAGTAAGTAAAAGCGAATTATGAATCTGGGAAAAGAGTGATTGAAATGGAAATACCTCCACGTCCTCTTCATTTTCTTCTTCTAGGGTTTCGTTTCCCATATTACTGGAGGAAGCCATGAATGATTAGATGGGAACTGGTGAATCTCTGAAATTTGAGGTTTTGTTTTATTTTGAGGGGTTTGTTTTTCTCCTGATGACCTGATCTAATCTCTTACACCGACACTACAGTTGGGTTAATGAGTAAATTACTAGTAACTGGCCATCTGTTGTGTTTCTCTCGTGAAGATTAGATCGGCATCTATGGCTAAGATTACAACTCTACAGAAAATAAAAAGAAATGCAATGCCTGTCAAAGAAAGACGAAAATTTTTCATTTTTGAAACTGTCCGGAGTTATAACCCCAAAAGTGTCATTGTTCATCCATAAAAAATCCATTACGACAAAAGAACACAAAAAACCACAAAACCACAAAACAAAAGAACACAAAAATCCTGGGAAAGAATTTGATTTAAATCAATTTTGATTTCATCATAAAATTTGATTTAAACATCATAGAATTTCATGAAACCTCAATTTTGAAATTTAAGGTTTTTGTATCAAATTTTAAAATTTGTTTTTGTATCAATTTGTTTAAAATTGAGTTTTAATGTCCCAACATTCGAATGGGTTTTGCACTACAAGTTTTACACTCAAGTTTTTTACGACTAGTTCTTTTTGAAAGAACGCTAAATCGGGATATAAAAAGGAATTAGGGGATATTGATTACTTCTCCCAACCCATGGTGTGTGTTAAGGTGTGATTTTTGGGTATGAAAATACTAAAATACCCTTTGGTTAATTAAAAACATTATGAAAAGACCACACTACCCTTTTTACTAAAACAATAAAACCAAAAACCAAATTCATATATCCCCCATTTCTATTTCAAGACATCGCAAGACCGTTAAGGTTAGATTTTGAAAAAAATTACATCGCTTCTTCACCCGCTCTTTGGGTTCGTCGATTCAAAAAATTTCTTCGCGATTAACCTACCCAATCATAAACAATGTCTCCACGAAAGAAAGCAAATGCCCAATCGAACTCAAAATTGATTGCTCAACAAAAACAGCAGTAAAGACTTGCTAAGATTGCTCAAGTGCAAGAACACGAAGAACAAGAGTTATCTGACGATCAACTACCTCGTAAATATGGCTTCGTGGAGAAAGTAAGTCATTTTTAAAACCTTTTTAATTAGTGTTTCAATCGATTTGTAGCTATGGGTTTAGGTCAAAATCGCGAAACCCTAACCGAACCGCGAGTTTCGTAGAGTACCTAAGACCGAGATCTGTAGAGAACACAAGACGTTTTGTATTCCTAAGATTCAATCTGTGATGAATACAAGACGGCTTCAACCCCTGCATTCACCAAACCGAATTTTCCCTACCGCACTCAATCTATGATGAATACAAATTTTAAGCTTTTTAGTACCTAGCCTTTGATAATAATTTGTATATGACTATAGTGGGACTTAAAACATACAGAGAGTTTATGAATTTGTCACCAAGACGGTGATAGATGTTTGGTTGCATTTCATGCCTTTGCTTTGGGTACCCAGATTCGCTTGTAATAATTCGAGCATGCCTAGTGGACTTAAAACATACAGAAAATTGTCACCGATACCTTTAGATTTTAGGTTGCATTGTATGCCGATACTTGATACCCAAGATCTGCCGATAGTCAATCAGTGTACTCCTAACATTGTACCCCAAGGTGGTTTATTTTAAGGTAGTCAATTTCGGTACTAAAACTAAGACTCGAGTTGTCTTATATTCATTGCTTTTCGGTGCTTACAATATAGGTCAAAAGCAAAGGAAGCTAACAAAATAAAACTAAAGATGTTGTCACTAAGAGAAGAAGGAAGGATCTGCCTTGATACTCCTCGGTCTCGCTCCTCGAGGGAAAAAGATGAAGGTCGTAAGATTCATTTGGGGGCCTGGTATAAGAGGGATAATTTGGGAGAGTGGTGGTGACCGTAGTCGACTTGCAAACCGTGAGCACGATGATCAAGATGAGCAAGATGAAGAGTTGGCTTGATGTTGATACCTTTGGCGGCCTACCCTCTTTCTTTGGAACCTCCGATGAGTTGGCCTTTATGTGGATACATGAGTCCTTCGCTTGCTGTTGACTTAACGGTTCCTTCCTACCTACCTCTTTGGGTTTGGAACCCGCGCTACACGAACCCATGTTCCAAATCTCACATTCTATTAGATCTCGCTTTCTTACTTGCCATGAGTTCTTCACGTTAAGTCATTTCTTTCAATTTTACCTTTGTTTTTTCCTTTTTGTTTTAGTTTGTGGTCTACCTATTGATCTCCCTTTCTTGGCTCTTCGCTTTATGAGATCCATGGACGAGTAATTAGCCTTAGTTGGCTCAAGACTTTGCCGGCTTACCGAGGTGCCACGTGAGTAAGCTTCGAAGAATTCCTTAACTTCGTTCGTATCCCATGCAGATTGCCCGATCTCCCGGGCGGGGGAGGGTCTAAAGATAGTTGCTTCCAAAACGGATCAATAACCTCAATAGGTATCACTTTTCATACTTCACAATCATATGATGACACTAAGCCCCAATGAAGACATGTCGTGACAAATGCACACATCACCCTAGGCTCCGTAATTTTTCTCATATTCCATTTGTCTCATCATATGTTTTATTGCCCAATGAGAGACGTTGAATTCTATTCCTTGAGCAACTTACCATGACGAAGAAATTGAGTCATCCTTTCCATCGAGATTTTATCAAAAGCCTCCTTGATCCTATTGATATCTTGCTTAAAGTATTGCTCCATTGCCTCTGACCGTAACCACATTGCCTTTGACCTGGACCGATGAGATCTTTAAATCTCCCATGAGCGGCCTCAGTCGCACTAGTTGCTTCACTCTTGAAGTGTCTATACCTATTGTCCATGCACGCACAAATTTTTCCTGAACTTATCCAGCCATTGAGTCCGACAACTTCATCTGGGCAATGGATAAACTTCGCTCCAATCTGGAATAAACTTATCCAATCTCTTCGCACATAACCTCTAGAAGAGACCAATAAACTTTCTCCCAATCTCTTAGAAATTCCAACCACTTTTATGATTTTCTCGCATGTTCTTTGTCCACTCGCTCCTTTATCTTGCCTCTCTCATCTTCATCTTCTTCTGGGGATAGTTTGTTCTTTCAAACATCTTCCTCTAGTTTGTACCATCATTCTCTTCTTTAATATCCGCCTTGGGTTCAAACAAGGAATGGCAAGTTTTTACTCACATTATTACGTATATGATATGTACATAGGAAATTTTGTAGGACGTCCGTGAAGACGCTTGATATTGCTTTCATTAACGCTGGCCATCGCTATCTACACGATGACCCTAAGTTGATTTTCCCGAAGAATAATTTCAATTGTCGTAATGCCCAATGATAATTATAGTCCTCTCGCTTTCCATTAAACACCAAGCCAATGTGAATGTTACCTTGTCCGGGTTTGCCCCACGATGTTGAACAACGGATATTGTATTTGTTTGTCTTGTAGGTGCAATCCATCAAAAGAGCACCACAACATGTATTTTCCAATTGTGAGAGCCAAGGATGCGAAATGAATATTTGAAGGGGCTTCTAATCCTCATTCTCTTTTTAATGATACGCGGTAGTTGTGATCCCACTATCTTCTCAAATTTTGCATAACACTCCTCCCTTCCCATTCCACCCTTCTAATAGTTGCTTGTGCTGCGGATAAATTGTCGTAGATAAGACACGTTAGTCTCATCCTTTTCCTCAAGCCTCCGAGAATTTGTCTCTATTGATAAGTGCTTTGGTCAATCTCTTTACATCCTCGAACTCGTCAGTTTTAGCTTCGCAACTAAGGATTGACCAACAAAATCTTTCGATCCCTTGGGTTATGACAGCCACACAAAACCTCACAATTCCAATTGTTCATGTCATTTAAATGGAATACAAGCTTAAACGGCAATTATTCTTCCTCGTATCGAGTCTTGTATACCCTATTAGTCTTCATTGGATATACATTGTAAGGACCCTCAAGCTCGTCAACGCTATTTGACCGGGTCTAGCGATGGTCAAGGGACGTTTTAGCCGACAATAACTCGATTAATTTAACACGAACGTTAATTAATAGAAATTAATCTAACAACGAATTAGATGCGAAATTAGTAACGATTGATAGATCTCGAAAAGTTACGTAAAATTGACTACTCGAACGTGTCATTCGGATATCTACCGAAGAAGATATCATCGATTTGCTTGAAGGTAAAAATAGTCTTTTCTCCATCGGGACCGACTAGGCATCCCTTATCCATCTGAAGGGGTGTTTAGAAAATCCCTTGGTCTTATCGGGACTAAATCGAGAAGATATACTCGAACCTATTTTCTTCTATTCTTTCTTATTCTTCTTTTTCTTTCTTCGTTTCTCTTTCTTCTTTCTGCTTCTTTTCTATTTTCTTCTTCTTCATTATTGACCGAGAGACGAAATTGAGGCGTGGATGAGTGAATCAAATCGTGAGGATGTATAAAGGAAGGAAGAGGTGATTATTCTCGCTAATTATGAAGAAGAAGATGGTTTTGTGTGATTTGTAAATGAAGAAAAGAAACGGAAAAGTTAGGGTTCTTGATATTGATCAAGGTGATTTTGAATAATTAAGGATGGGTTTATAGATTTGAAGATGTAGAGTGATGTCATTAGTGTGAATCCGAGAATCGAAGGTTGGAAAGCGAATCGGGGTTTAAGTTTTGGGTTTGAAATTCAGATAAAGAACTAGAAGATGAAATTGAAGATTTAAGTGGCGATTAGAGATGGGTTTGTTATGAATTAGGTTTAAGGTTTGGGAATTGATATATTGAAGTTATTTTTTTGAAGTTGTGATGAAGTTGGGATCTGGTGATCTCGCAAATCGTTAATGAAACCGTGATTTAGTTGTGTTAGTAAGAAGGTGATGGAATTTTTGTACGTATTGATGAGAGATTATTACAGAGAAATCAAGTAGGGTTTGAGTCCAGAGAGAACAATAGTTTGTGGGGTTGGTGTTTCTGAATTGAGACAAAGTAAGGGATAGTTGGAGTTTGAATAGCCAAACAAACCTGATTTGAGGTAATTGTTTTCTCTAATTTGATTTAGTAAAGTCTTTCATTTCCATTAGTTATGTATATGTGATTGTCAATGGATTTGTGTTTGCAAGATGAGTATGGAATGAGGGTTTGGTTGTGGTCTTGATATATGCCAAGTTACAGGGAACTGGTATAGATATTCAAGTGATGCAGGAATGGAGTTTTGAATTGATGTTTAAGTAATCTAAATTACAAGGGAATGGATATAAGTTAGATGTGGTGATGGCTGTGTATGGTTGTATTACCGTTTGTGGTACAAATAGTGGTTATATGTGTTGAGAAGAACTGGGAATGTAAATGTGAAGGCGAGTTGAATGGATAGTGATAGTTTTAGAATGTCAGATTGAGATTGTATTGTTGTGTAAGATAAATGTTGTATTTTGCTAGGATTGAAAATGGTGTGTGTGGAATACAAGAACTATTGTTTCAGGTTCTGGAATGAAGAGACGATCGAGCTTAGTTTTATAAAGTGATGTTAGAATTGTAGCTAGTGTTCCGTGAAAGCTTGCAACTTCTCGTATTGCAAATTAAGTTTGTGTTGCGCTTAGACTTTGGAAGCTTTACATAAAAGAAGTATGTTGTTGTAGTGTTGAGAATTATCCGTTAGAAATGAAATGAGTTTGAAGATGAAATCAGAATCCTAGTAAGACTTGTTACTTATTAAGCTTGTAATCGCTTTAGCCGACTTAACCTTGTATCTCGATTTAGTCAACTGACCGAGCTCGAGCCTTTAAATCGGGTTTGACCTCCGAGTCACTAGTCATGACTCAGATTGACCGAGTTAGATATTTGACCCGACCTTTGACTGCTTGACCATGACTTTGACCTTTGACGGACGTTGACTGCTAGTTAAACCATGTGACCGACTTTGGACCGTATAGTTGAGATAAATGGACCGGGCCTTAGATTAATGGGCTTGTTTAGTAAATCTTGGGCTTAGGAATAGTTATCCTAAATTGATGTTTGGACCATTTACGTCCTAATTAGCTTTCTTCCTTCTACAAAGTTGTGGATATTCACAAGACCTAGTTATTTGACCCAGAACCAACTTTATTGAATTATTAAACCTAGATATGCTAAAGATAGATAATAGAAAGTGTAGAACCATAAATGGGCTTAGAACCATTAGATAAATTTGTATGATTTTTGTATGAGTCATTTTGGCTAGTTTCTTAGAGTGCTTGTATGATTAACAGCTTAGATATTAAAAATGATTGATTCAAAGGATGAACCAAGGATCGTGGATCTCGAGGTAGGCGTGGCTTGTCATCAAAAGAGGTGGAATACATTTAACTCTTTTTGTAACCATTGTTGTTTCTTTCACGTAAGTCTTTGTTTAACAAACTCATTCTTTGTTTGATTATGCATTCCATGTCTCGTTTATTTGTATTACGATTGTTCCGTTTATTCTTTTGAATCTTTCCATGAATTGAAAGGACTTGTAATGTTTGTTTGTCATATGAATTGTTATGGGAAATGAGAATTTCCACTTGTGGTATATATGATACGCTCCTTCGCATTTATATCTAGTATTTATTATTCTATGTGTGGAATTGGCATCGATATTACTAATCGGTGTGGAATTGGCATCAATATTACTATTCAAAACAGGGAAGTGGCATCAATATTATACATTTTTGAAGAAGGAGTTTGTCCATATACATGTTTGTTTGTTTCTAAGGGATCGTTATGTTTTGAAAACATGTATTGTTTTCCAAAATCTTGCTTATTATTACTTGAAAGTTAAATGTTGTTTCTACTCTGGCACCCTTTTAGGGATGATGTGCTCACCCATTCCCACTTTAAGTTTCAAAGACAAATCGTAGAGATGCTTGTGAAAATATTCGAGGAGTTGATTACGTTATTTAGATTGCTTTCGCTATGTTTATTTTGTGTTTATATTTTATTTGTAAATCAACTCACGACCTAATATGTATCATTTGAGAGGAGTTCTTGTTTTTATTTCGAGAGCGGGTTTAGATTAGGGTTAATCTTTGCTTAGAATTTTTTTCTTATTGTTTAAATAGATGTTTTATATCCTTAATGCCTCTTTATTTAGTTTATCTCTTGGATTAGTCAGCTGCTAGCTTTGGGGGTGCTACAACTTGGTATCAGAGCTCACTTATATGGGAAAAGATAGAAATAGCCAGTGCCAGTTAGTGAATGGTAGGCTTTGAAAGATGTTTTCCTACGTGTAATATCATATGCACAAATACTTTATTGGAGGTGTGACAAGCACAGTCCATCCACGGGAAATGGAGTGGGTCAGATATAGTTGATCTAAGGCTTTCTAAACTGATTTCAAGGAAGTGTAACACAAATATGGGTTGGTGTCGATACGACAATGAGCTGTGTAGCTATTCTAAGGCAACAAATAATCAAAAGGTGTTGTAAACTAGTGATTGAGTGGTACTAGGGTGATCGAATTCACCTCTAATCTTATGTTAAGGCAATTTACCTCTGTTATGCTCTTGAGCCTTCCTCAAGGTCTCGTGGATATTCATTAACTAATTCACTATTTCCCCCAGTATGAGTTGTCTTCTTACAAGACAACTCATCACAGTTCAAAATCTCAACAATTAACTATTAATCCTAATCATATTATAAAGACAAAGAAAATACAACCTAAGATACATATGCTTAACATGAAGATTAGGGGTTTCATCAACACCCTAGAAATTTTACTTAGAACATAATTAACACAATCAAATTACAATTTAAACTAGGGCTTGGTGCTGGATAATCCAGCATAAGTTCTAACATCCTCACCTCCACTCTATTTATACATGCAAAAATAAAAACCCTAATTCACTTCAAAACAAAAATTAAATGAATACCCTTTCGCCCACACCCTCCGAATTTGTTGTTTACTGGTGGAATTCGGCTCGAGCTCCATCAATTGATTATTGGGAAACCCTAGCTCTAGTTATCTCAAACCTAGCTTCTAGTGGTTACGGGAGAAGCTATGAAGGAGATGACTGACCTAGAGAACTGGAAATCCATGGGCCGGTGTAGTCTTGTGGCGCGGCTGGTGTCAGGGGAAGGAGATGGTGGTGGCTCTGCCATGGTTTGGTCGGGGGAGGAAGAGAAGGGGATGGCTTCTCTGAGTTTGTCGGGGGAGGAGAGAAAAGAAAGAGAAAAGAGAAGATGGGGCTGGTCGACGGGGGATGATATAGGTGACTGCAGTGTTGAGCGGGAGCAATGAGAACCGATGGGACTATGGAGCGGCCGTAGATCTAGGGTGGCTTGATGCGTGGGTTGATGCTACAGGGATATAGATGGAGCAAATCTAACGGATCAAATGGTACGGGCTTGGATCCGGGTCGTGGGTCGGGTCTTGGATTGCTCAAGCCCATGTCATGTAAATGGGTTGCTCCTTGTTGGGTTGCAACTGATGCGCGCGCGCTTTGGCTTCTGCTCCATGTACGCTTGTCTCCAACTCCTTTTTTTCACCTCCATTTCTCCGAACTTTATTTATTACCTAAAAACACAAAATTAATTAGTACAAATATTTATTCTTGAAAACAAAGAAAATACGAGTAACTGGGATAATATCTGGATTTAACACAAAAGATGAGCTAAATGCCAATAAATAGATGTAGAAATATGCAATATTTGGCACTCATCAAATACCCCAAACCTGAATTTTACTTGTCCTCAAGTGAAACAAATTAAGAAATCCTAACTATACCCCCGTCGCAGTCTCTCGAATGCATTTAGCGTATGCACTAAGCCTTTAAACCCCTAGGTGTCCCTAGTGGACGAGTTGTAGTCTCGTGAGGGTTTACCAGAGGTGTACCCACAAAACCTTCTCCAACTTCGAGTGTAAAAGAGTCTCAAGCATCCAAGGAGCTATGAGGACATAGAGTTTCTGCATGCTAGTAACATGAAGTTAGAACTACCAAAGAACGCATTCTCATCCTTAAGTGCTGAGCGAGAAATAACCATACCATATGAAAGAATTCGGATTCGATAGTGATCACAAGCCTCGACTTCTGCCTCACCAATAGGGTTTTATGATAATTGCACTCAAAAAGACCGCTTTTTAGTCTCTCATGTGTGCAGCAGAATGAAGAGAGAAATCCCGCACACGTTGAAGGTAAGAAGGATAACCTTCCGAAATAATTTCCGGGAGACTCCACGAAGTGTGGGTAAAAGAATCTTTTCTCGATGATCTCTAAGAAAGGAAATCAACCATTAGCAAGGATGGGAGTACTCACTTACCTTCTCACCCGATCTAATTAACATCACTCTCTCAAAGATCCATAGAAACGTCTTCAATCTTCGGTCTTCTGCCTTCAATAGCCGATGATGAACTTCAACTTCACAAAAACTTGACAAACATTTTTTTTTTTTTTGAATTGAACATTGTGGTAACCAGACTCAGAAAATAAATAAAGTATTTTTTTATTTTATTTTTTTACTTGAAATAAAAATAACAATAAAACAATAAAGCTTGTATTGTCTTGATTTCACAAACTTCATTAATTCTCATCCTATTTTCTTTTCTTTTCTTTGTTGCACGTAAACCTTGGACTATTTCAACTTTTCTTCAAATATTCAACGATGCTCCGCTTGTGACGATGATGTGTTTCTATGGATCCGTTGATGTTGTCGAGAGGGAGAGAGTGATGCTAACGCAAATCGATGTTTAGAAGGAGTTTTCATCTTTAAACGTCACCTCATGATTGACAAAATTAGCACTCAAGAGATCAAAAATAGTGCCGAAAGTGGTGCGAAGTTGGGTAGCTCACCATTCCTACCCTAATTGACGTATGGTGACACACACTCTAACAAACTTTTCTAGAAAGTTGCAAAAATGAAGGTCTATGGCTCGCTTGATGTAAAATGGGTAGTCTCCACTATGGGTGATCACAATTCTACTACCGAATATCTATACATCACCTAATTCGCCCTCCTAAGTATGGTTAAATCCAACTTTAATGCTCTAATCAACTAAGAAACCCGATTGTGTTCTCCATTACTTCCAAGTTCTCGTTATTTCTACGACTCTCTATGTAAACATAGCTAGAAGCATGCTAGTGACTCTAAAATCTCTAAAAGTTGGAGGTTTTTATGCAAGTATTTACAAAGAGTTTTGAATTTTTTTTTATTTTTTTATTTTTTTATAAATAAAAGACTAAAAACTCTATATGCAAATGCAAATGCACCCCCAAACCTAAATCAAACATTGTCCTCAATGTGTCAACAGATGATAAGAATTTAAAAAAGTCACATACCAAGAGAACTATGTTGAGTAGAGAAAAGGGAAGAGATTACCGGTATGTTTCCATGGAGCAAGGTTAGAGCTTCATTAGTCAAGGCTAGAATCCAACATTCTCAGCGGAGATCATATCGGATTAGCACAATATATACAAAAGAAGACTCAACCGATTCAAGATAGAAAATTTAACAAGTCCTACTGGATTATATACAAGAAAAATGCACCATACACCAACAATCTAAAGAGTTGAGGATCAACCCAAAAGACGATATGCAAACATCAATGACCTTTACACATATATAACATGAGAGCGTAAGTAAGACCGTATAAGTGAATGATTTTCCCCAAACCTAAACTTGTTAACAGTGTGTTTTTGAACACAAAATCTTGCAATTTTAAAGGTACATCATGCACAAGGTCTAATTCAAAATGAGTTTTGCTAAGAACAGGCAGATATACACATTCCAACTGTGGCTCCTTAAAGGTGTTATACTTTGATGCAAAGTAGTTCAAGAGGACTTGGGAGGCACAAAGTTCTAGGCCTAGATTAGGAATTCTCTGGTGTTGGTTTTGCAATTTTGTTACAAGCCAAACCTAGGTTGGGTGGAAATCTAATGATCGTGACATGGGCATGATGTTGGGCTTTGTCTAAGTTGTTCACATGTGTGAGCTCAAGAGTAACAAAGATCACTCACATCAATATTTCCCAAATCATCTATAAGTGTTGTAACATGCTCATGTTCATAAAACATTTCTACAAGCTCTAGTCCATAATCATCATCTACAACTTCCGGTTTCATGCATGTGGAGATCACAAGAAACTTCACATTGTGACCTAGGGCCGAGAATTAGACAAGTCATGTTCACTTGCATAAAACAATTCATAAATCTCCATGTCATACTCATCACTACCCAAAATTTCAATCTCATGCATAAGATAACCGTGAGAAATATCATGTTGTAACCTAGGCATGACCTCGTACACATCAATTTCATGCATTGAATTATCCGTGTCAAAAATTTCATCATTCCTTAAGTCACAAACAAAGTGGTATAACATGCTCATTTTCACGAACACTTGTTCAAACCCCAAATCAAAGATCACATGTATGAATATTAAGAAGCATCATTCATAGGGTTCACGAAGAGACGCTTAATGTCACAACCTAAAGATTCCACTACATTTTCAAAATACACATGCTCTTCTAACATATCATATTCATATTCATCATCATCATCATCATCATCATCATAATAACACTGCATTTCCCTATTCAAAATCTGAGCATTTCCATTGTACTCATCTACCTCTAGATTAGGTTCATATTCAGTGTTAGTTGCATGAGTAGGAATAGAAACACTATTTTCAAAATTATCAGAGATAACAAACATCCTATCATGAACTTCCTTCCATTCTTCATTTTGTAACCGAGTAAGGTTCATTTGAAGGATCATAACGAGCTATTCAATCAAGGAGAGAGTCTTCACTAGTGGGTATGCATGCCTCATATGGATATTCACCGCATGGTTGTGCATGAGGTTCACTAGAGAAGGGAAATTAAGACATGTTGCTATATGGATGATCATGCATTGCATTCAATTCAAACCTAGCATTGTTTTTCTCTATGAGTTTGAGGTTCTCCATTATAGACTACATGCAAGGGTTCACTGGAGGGTAGCATTGTTCAACCTCCCACTGTGGTGAATGATACATCTGTGCAAAGTGATTAGGGTACATGCATTCAAGGTTAGGGCCCTGAGAAGGTTCATAGTACTCCCTAAAGTCATAGACATCATGGTCTGTGGGGGTTTCATATTGTGAAGCATGCCCGTAAGCAAGTTCTCTCGATGGATTTATTTCCATCCCCAAGCCAGCATCACAAAAATCCTGACATGATCTAGCAACTCAATTTGAACTCAAAAAGAAGCAACCATGGCCTAGCACACATCAAGCATGTATAACACTCAAACAACCAATGATTTCTCAAAACAGGGAAACTGAGCCCACAGGGGTGACACACCAAATAAACACTAGGGTTGCGGGGTGTTGCATAGCACAAGTTATGTGGGCTTCAAATGGGCAGTGCAGAGCAGAGCCCAAAGGTTGGGTTCCTGGGGCGATTGCACACCTAGTTTATGTGGGCTTCAATCGCTAGGGTTCCAACTAGATTTGTGCAAATGCACAACACTGGTCAGGCCAAGCACAGATTATGTGCACAGAGCAAGGAAGAAATGGTGCACAGCACACTTTGTACACAGCACTGAGATACACAAACTTTCAAAAATGATACAGAGACTGCATGTTTACACAAAGACACTACGCTTATGTACCGCCCCTTGTTGTTGTCAGGTGCAACAGAATCAAAAATTTTGTGATGTGCACAGGGTAATGGATGTGCTCACTCAAGGTGAAGCATGTGCTGGGTTGTGTATTTGAAAAACAACAAGCTAAATACTAATCACAAATCCTGCTACTCAACAACTCAGTCAAGCACCCAAGGTGCACATACAATTTATAGATGCCTGCAGTACAAAATCTCAAGATATTTGCAAAAGTATATAAACTTCACAGATAGCAGATCATTCACAAAAGATCAACAAGATAACGATCACGCTCAGGGTAAGTATAACTTCACTGTATGGAGCAAATGAATCAAAGAAATAATCAATGCTAGCACTTTACAAAGATGCTCAAGAAGGTCATTGAGCTCAAAATTCATGGATTATGCACAAAGTATGCAGATCTCCACAGGTTGTGTGGTCACGCATGCACACAAATGGTACTCGGGATGAGGCAAAGTGGCAGCAGTGGTTGACAGGTTGTATGATTTAGCACCGCCTCAGGGTTGAGCACCACCGGCAATCAACCAAAGCAAAGCAAAGAACAGGTCGTATGGGTTATGCTCTGGGTATGCAAGGGGTACATGGAAGATTGGTATTAACTCACTCATTGACCTCACAGCTTCTTCAGCTTGGTGTCATCTATCTCGGCCTGACTTCAATTTTCACAGTTATGCAAATTGGTGACAGAGTTAACAAATGGTCTCACGTATGTGGTTGACAGAGTAAACCTTGCATAAAGGTACAGTGGCTAACAAATAACCGGCTTTAACCAAAGTTGCAACTCAAGCTCAACACTACAAAATGGAGCCGAGCACGATTTATCACAAAGGGTTCACGGATTCAAGGTCTAGCACAAGGTCAAGCATGCATAAGAGTACATGGCATGTGGCATCAACTGGTTGTCAACAGAATAGAGCATGCACAAACTTGGCTCAACAAGCTCAACAAGCTCACACAAGAGTGTAGATGGCTTTAACAGTGCTCGATTGACACAGTCCACAACAAAGGTTGCACAAGTGATTACAGGGTCATGAATCAACTCACTCACCTGATGTCAACCTCGACTAACAACAAACTTGGCTAGCTGTTGTAGCTCGACTCACAAACCTGTGGGTCAGGGTTGAGCACAGGGTAAAGATTGAAGCTAAGGGTTTTCAGCACAGAACAGACACAACACACATTTTTCAAAGTTTGCTCAAGTGTCACAGAAATGTTCAGGCAACTAGTTTAACAGACAATTAGGGATGGTTGCTCAGCAGGGTAGCTAATTTGTCGTGTGAACAAGGCCTAGCATTAAACACAGTTGGCCAAATAACAAGTTATGCATACATTCGGGGTGAGCAATATTTAGCAGTAAAAAGACACGCTAGTTTCACAAATCATGCAATGCACAAGTAATGAATCCATCTAACCAAAGTAAAGCTCAAATATCACCGTGATGCTTGCACACAGATCATCACACGATATAAAGTATAACAGATTTGAGAATGACCAACCTATTTAGCCACAATGGCTATGTAGTTCTCCCCTTGTCTTTCCCCGGGTTTGCTCACTCGCAAAGACAGCACCGCTAGCTCAACAAAGAAATTTCGGCCTCCCATAAATGTGCAAAGTTAAAGCAAAGAGACCAATATTGATACTAGTATAAGCCTCGAGAGTAATGGATTGATATTTTACAGGGGAAAATGAAAAGTTGTGATGCTTATTTGAACTGACAGGGGTTATGAGTTACAACTAACACTAAGATGCAGGTCACTATAAATTGTGAAAGCTACAAAAAGGGCAGTGAGATGATTATACTACCACTACATGTTATGAGATGATTACACTAAGCTACTCTACATGGCAGGGATGCAGAACTTAATAAAAAGAAATGAAAGAATGCAGCTGAAGTAGCACCTATCACTACAAATAGATTCAAATGCCAGCACAGATGATGATTTTAGCAAGTAATCACGGGGATTTGCAATATAGCTGAGTAGTGACCGCTCAAGCCAGGCAGACTTGAGCTCAGGCTAGGCCATATGCTAAATGATATGCACAGATGAGGTGCAGCTAATAAGAAACACTAAGAGAAGTGCAAGAATGCAAGTGTGCAATTGAGATAGATTAACTAAAATGCAATGATAAAGTTAACAATATGCAATAGAAGATGCAGAGAAAGAAAACTACATCTAAGTTACACTAATACAGGGCTAAAAGCAATCAATTCAAAGCAAGTATATACAGGGTGAGTTGAAAAACAGTGAAGAAAGCAAGTAAGTAACAAGGCAACACTACCAAATCACTTCTCGGTGAATGCCGCGCCAAAACTTGGTAGGCTTTGAAAGATGTTTTCCTACGTGTAATACCGCAAGTGCACAATACCCGTTGAGGCGTGGCAAACACAAAGTCGATCCACAGGAAATGGAGTGGTCAGATAGTTGATCTAAGGCTTTCTAAACCGATTTCAAGGAAGTGTAACACAAATATGGGTTGGTGTCGATACGACAATGAGTCATTGTAGCTATTCTAAGGCAACAAATAATCAAAAGGTGTTGTAAACTAGTGATTGAGTGGTACTAGGGTGATCGAATTCACCCTCTAATCTTATGTTAAGGCAATTTACCTCTGGTTATGCTCTTGAGCCTTCCCTTGAAGGTCTCGTGGATATTCATTAACTAATTCACTATTTCCCCCTAGTATGAGTTGTCTTCTTACAAGACAACTCATCACAGTTCAAAAGCTCAACAATTAACTATTAATCCTAATCATATTATAGCACAAAGAAAATACAACCTAAGATACATATGCTTAACATGAAGATTAGGGTTTCATCAACACCCTAGCAATTTTACTTAAACATAATTAACACAATCAAATTACAATTTAAACTAGGCTTGGTGCTCAAGCTAATCCAGCATAAGTTCTAACATCCTCACCTCCACTCTATTTATACATGCAAAAATAAAAACCCTAATTCACTTCAAAACAAAATTAAATGAATACCCTTTCGCCCACACCCTCCGAATTTGTCATTTGCCTCGTGAATCGCGAGCTCCGAGCTCCATCCAGCTGATTATTTGGGAAACCCTAGCTCTAGTTATCTCAAACCTAGCTTCTAGGGTTATGGGAGAAGCTATGAAGGAGATGACTAGACCTAGAGAACTAGGGAACGACTACTTGCCGGTGTAGTCAGTGGTGCTACTGGTGTCAGGGAAGGAGATGGTGGTGGCTCGCCATGGTTTGATCTGGGGAGGAAGAGAAGGGGATGGCTTCTCTCGAGTTTGCTCTGGGGAGGAGAGAAAAGAAAGAGAAAGAGAAGATGGGGTCGGGTCGATGGGGGATGATATAGGGAGGTCATGCAGGTTGAGCGGGAGTAGCGAGAACTGATGGGACGGATGGAGCGACCGTAGGATCTAGGGTAAGCTTGATGCGTGGGTTGATGCGGCCGTAGGATATAGATGGAGCAAATCTAACGGATCAAATGGTACGGCTTGGATCCGGGGTCGTGGCCTCTGGGTCTTGATCGATCAAGCCCATGTCTTGTAAATGGGTTGCTCCTTGTTAGGTTGCAACCGATGCGCGCGCGGCTTGGCCTCGCTCCATGCACGCTTGTCTCCAATTTTCTCTCTTTTGGCTCCTCCATTTCTCCGAACTTTATTTATTACCTAAAAACACAAAATTAATTAGTACAAATATTTATTCTTAAAAACAAAGAAAATACAAAATCTGGGATAATATCTGATTTCTGAACACAAAAGATGAGCTAAATGCCAATAAATAGATGTAGAAATATGCAATATTTGACACTCATCAGTGAACTAGATTAGTTTAGAACTGGGTTGGGATGTGAGATAAATCTTAATTCACTAAAAATCATCAATAATTAAAATAATTATTTGATTGATTGAATTGTTTGTTTGGTTATTTGTTTATGTAATGAAGTAAAAATTGTAGGGTACACCGATAACTTTAGCTACTAAGGATTTGAGAATACTTAGTCTAAAAATATGAACACGTAGACAATTCAATATTAGAAAAATAGCGAGATTAACATTATTGATAATCTAGATATATCAGTAGCAAGAGGAGAAACAGGAGTACATGAAAATAAATCCAGGTAGCAGACTGTTAACTAAATTCTTAAGTTAACCTATGTTATTTCAATATCTAACACCATAAGAAGAAGTTTTTACTCTTTCACGTCTTACAACCCTAAAAACATTTTATGTCCTTTTACTTTTGTTGCTTCTTCTGAGTTTTAAGTGTGGGGAAACCAAAAAGTTCACTATGAAGCAAAAGTATCACCGACTAGAAGGATCTCAGGATCATGATTAAAAAGGTCTTCCTTGAAGACTAATGATATCTGATCTGACGGATGAAACGGAGCCCATTTCCTGATAGAGTGCCGGTAAAGAAATGTGAAACACTTGGAGACAAATAAATATACTGTTTTCAATGAAACTTATGAACTTGGATATAAATAACTCACAGTCCCTTCAAATGCATCGGTTTAACTGGAACCTGCTACCAATATGATCTGCTTCAAACCTTCTGGTAAATACTGTTCCCATATTCTGGATACCAGTGAAGGCTTTCCGGGAGGGATCATGCACCGCAACAAATGCAGGCCACGTGCTGAAACAGAAAGGTAGAAAACAAAACAAATGCATTCAAAAAAGAAGTCTAATAAGTATATATAAGAATACAACTAATTTTTAAAAAACAAACACCAAAATTAACAAGATGAGGACTAAAAGCGATTATCCCTATTTTGACCTGGTTAAAGTCCTACCCATCAACATAAGATTTTGTATCCAGTTCCTACAACCTTACGTTTAACGAACAAAAAATCAAAACCAAATTCACGTTCATAATCAAGGTAGAATCCTTCTAAAACAAATTAAAAAAAATGCAAACACGACTACTTTTTATTTTTTTTATATTTTTCTACAGAAAACAAAACAACCCTAAACCTCGGCAGAATGATCCATTCATGTAGTCAAGAACTACGCACCTTATCCCAATACAACCCGTTTGAGTACCCAAAACATTATTCTGGAAACATAGGAATTTTATTGAATGTTCTAAGATATGTTACTTTTTTGTTTTGCTTCTGTTTTTTCCAAAGAGGGGGAGACATAAATCTGAGGAGAATGCATTACCTTGTTTTGGGCCTGGGTAGGGATGTAATGTGTCTAAGATGAAGAATAATAGGTACATTACCTCAATAACCAAACAAACACATGACAATAGCAAAATAAGGAAATAAAACATAGATACTTGTCAACAGTGAGGAAAGAGAGAAAATATTGGTGTGGAGAAAAAGTCGAAATCCCACAAAAGTCTAGTCTTAGACGCAACTATAAAACACAAGCCGATTCTTTATATTACCACATCTGAATTCTCTATCAAAACCTTACCTGCCACGATAGATTATTCTTCATACTCGTAGATCAAAACGTTCAAACAAAACCTTACCTTCCACAGTTTGACAAAGCGATGGCAGTTGCACTTAGAGTTTGGTTTCCTCGGGTGCATCTAAGACCGCCCCACTAGCACTCAGTACTGCAATCACTGTTGATGCATGGAAACATAGTTAGTGTCCACACAGCAAGATAGAACTCGATCAGGCTATTAGGTGCCATGTCCTTTCACTTTCTAAAATAGAGATTTAGCCATTAATGATCAAACGTAATTCGTGCACCACATACCAGAAATTCCTTCACTCCAAAAGATAGCTGCATATCATGTAAGTCACCATTCCACTCCAAAGGGTTGCCTAAAAAAAAGGTAAACGAGGGTGGTAAATGGAAAAGTTCCTCCCACAACCTAACGTAGATGAGAAATGCTAATTAACAAGAGAGTACCATAACGGCGGCACATCAGAGGAGGAAGAAGACCCAAGGAAGGTTTTCATCATAGTAAACCAAACAGTAAATTGAATTCTTTTGATCATCGGCCAGCCATAGCATACAGACAGCCTCTATTTCAGAAATGAATCTCAAAAAGATAAAATAACATAAGGGTTATTACCCAAATTCCAAAATCACATTGTTCTTGTACTAATACTACCAGTTAAGAAAGAATACCTTTCCCCTGAGGAAACAAGAGCGGGATCATCAAAACCTTGGGACTGCAACATTTCAAGATAATTCTTAGTCAGAATTACCACATTTTATCATATTTACTCTCAAGGAAACACGAAAACAACGACTGTACTAGTGCAAAGAAAGTAGTAAGAGTTGTATGTTCCCCATGAGAACTTTGCTAATGTAAATCCTCCGTAAAAAAATTTAAGGTCAACTTTGAATTTGTTGATAAGAAAATTCAAACCAAATTATCAATTGGCATACAGTCATCACTCGTTTAGTTAGTGTATGAATTATTGAAAAATGATTAAAATTTAAAGTTGCTACTAATTTATTAAACTACGCTTAACTTAAAAGGAAGATATCTGCCCACATAATTTTCACTTCTGCAAATATGGACTTGAACTACTGGTTGAATGTGTCTTTCACTTACTCATAAAAAGTCTCTAATCCCTGTAACTATTAAGCAAGAGAAAATGTTCTCAAATTCTAAACAAAAATCTCCTTCTAACATTAACACCTTGAAGAATTGATCCGCAATCAAAACGGACCATTCCATGGAACCAGATTTGGAAATGGACAACACGTTCTAATCAATGAGGAATTTAACAGAACAAAGCAGAAACATTTATAAACAATAGATAAATGATGAATAGTAACTAGTAAGTAAAAGCGAATTATGAATCTGGGAAAAGAGTGATTGAAATGGAAATACCTCCACGTCCTCTTCATTTTCTTCTTCTCGGGTTTTGTTTCCCATATTACTGGAGGAAGCCATGAATGATTAGATTGGAACTGGTGAATCTCTGAAATTTGAGGTTTTGTTTTATTTTGAGGGGTTTGTTTTTCTCCTGATGACCTGATCTAATCTCTTACACCGACACTACAGTTGGGTTAAAGAGTAAATTACTAGTAACTGGCCATTTGTTGTGTTTCTCTCGTGAAGATTAGATCGGCATCTATGGATAAGATTACAACTCTACAGAAAATAAAAAGAAATGCAATGCCTGTCAAAGAAAGACGATAATTTTTCTTTTTTGAAACTGTCCGGAGTTATAACCCCAAAAGTGTCATTGTTCATCCATAAAAAATCCATTAAGACAAAAGTAACACAAAAACCACAAAAACCACAAAAACAAAAGTAACACAAAAATCCCAAAGAATTTGATGAAATCAATTTTGATTTCATCATAAAATTTGATGAAACATCATAGAATTTTGATGAAACCTCAATTTTGAAATTTAAGGTTTTTGTATCAAATTTTAAAAATTTGGGGTTTTTGTATCAATTTTGTTTAAAATTGAGTTTTAATGGATCCCAACATTTGAATGGGGTTTTTGTACCACAAGTTTGGTCACCTTGGGTTTTTATGACTAGTTCTTTTTTGAAAGAACGCGAAATTGGGGGATATAAAAAGGAATTAGGGGATATTGATTACTTCTCCCAACCCATGGTGTGTGTTAAGGGGTGATTTTTGGGTATGAAAATACTAAAATACCCTTTGGTTAATTAAAAAACATTATGAAAAGACCATACTACCCTTTTTACTAAAACAATAAAACCAAAAACCAAATTCATATATCCCCATTTCTATTTCAGTACCGGCACTGTTAAGGTTAGGTTTTGAAAAAAAAAAATTCCATCGTTCTTCACCCGTTCTTCGTCGATTCAAAAATTTCTTCGTCGATTAACCTACCTGAATCATAAACAATGCCTCCACGAAAGAAAGCAAATGCCCAATCGAACTCAAAATTGATTGCTCAACAAAAACAGGTAGAAAGACTTGCTAAGATTGCTCAAGTGCAAGAACACGAAGAACAAGAGTTATCGGACGATCAACTACTCAGAAATATGGCTTCTGTGAGAAAGTAAGTCATTTAAAACTGTTTAATTAGTGTTTCAATCGATTTGTAGCTATGGGTTTAGGTCAAAATCATAAACCCTAATCGGAACTGTTGAGTTTTGAGAGTACCTAAGATCAAATTTGTATGAACACAAGATCGGTTTTGTATTCCTAAGATTCAATCTAGGATGAATACGACGGTTTCCAACCCTGCATTCACCGGAACCGAATTTTCCCTACCTACACTTAATCTAGGATGAATACAAAGGCTTTGTTTTAGTCCTAAGTAGTCTTTGATAATAATTTGTATATGACGGTAGTGGACTTAAAACATACAAGAGAGTTTATGAATTTGTCACCAGTACCGGCATAGATGTTTGGTTGCATTGTATGCCGGTTTTGGGTACCGGCGTTCGTTTGTAATAATTCGAGCATGCCGGTAGTGGACTTAAAACATACAGGAAAATTGTCACCAATACCGGCTTAGATTTTAGGTTGCATTGTATGCCGATACTTGATACCTGAAGACTGCCGATAGTCAATGTGTACGCCTAACATTGTACCTAAAGGCTGCTTATTTTAAGGTAGTCAATCTAAAACGGAAGACTGAGTTGTTTTATATTCATTGCTTTTCGTGTGCTTACAATATAGGTCAAAAGCAAAGGAAGCTAACAAATAAAAACTAAAGATGTTGTCACTAAGAGAAGAAGAAAGGACGGTCTTGATACTACTCGGTCTTTTCCTCCTCGAGGGAAAGATGAAGGTCGTAAGATTCATTTGGGGGCTGGTATAAGAGGGATAATTTGGGAGAGTGGTGGTGACCGTAGTCGACTTGCAAACCGTGAGCACGATGATCAAGATGAGCAAGATGAAGAGTTGGCTTGATGTTGATACCTTTGGCGGCCTACCCCTCTTCTTTGGAACCTCCGATGAGTTGGCTTTTGGTGTGGATACGGAGTCCTTCGTTTGTTGTTGACTTAGCGGTTGATAGGTGTAGAATACACCGTATTTACTATCTAGAGTTTATGCTTTCTTTGCTATTTTTCATGTGAATTATGTATCTTATGTTCGTTTTTGAGTTATTAGGTACTCTGGAGTCGCACGGAGGAAAAGAAGCGGAAATCACCCAAATTGAGCCAAAGGGCGAAATTGTCATTTCAGGAACGAACACGATCTGGAGCCCAGTCAAGGTTAAGGGGCAACTCTTTTGGAGGAGCACTAGTAGCAGATCCAAATAAGGTTAAGGGGCTGTATTTTATTGGTTATCCCTTATCAAGAGTGGACGGGTGTCTATATCCTACCCTACTTTACCTTCACCCTAATCGAGAGTTATCTCATTCATTTCATTCATTAATTTCACCTGAAGTTGAGAAAGAGAGGCATCGGCTGCCGTTGCATCTGTGATGAAATTGTGGAAGGAATTGATGGTGGAATTGAGGGATTCAAGAGGTATAACGAGACAGAAGAAGAGGATGACGATTTGATGAGTATGAGGTTGAGATGGAAGACCGGAATCGAGAAGAGGCGAGGTTAGTGTCAAGAAGAACCGAGAAGCATGTTGGTTGTCGGCCAGTAGATCGAGAGATGGGCTCTGACTGATAACTCGCAGAAGAAGGAGATTGAAGATGGGTCAGACAAGGCAAAGAATCAAAGAAGATGAAGAACACAAGAATGGGTTGATTGAAATAGAGATTCAGTGGATCGAGTTGAATAAAGAATTATGGTGCTATTGAAGTGAAGTTAAAACATGAGTCGCTTGAGAGGAAGCCGAGATGGAAGAAATCTGTGGTGTGAATCAATGAGAAGAAGAGAAGAGAATGGATTCAATTTGGTGCTGCTACTATTTATGATTTAGGGTATGAATTTCAGTGAGAAGAATTGAAGGAGGGTTTTGTTGTTTTGATGAGATCTGGGGAATTGATGTTTGAGATAGTGGTAGAATTCAATCCGAAAATGGAGAAATTGGTCGAGTTGTTGGTGTAGCTCGATGGTGATGCTTCACTGGCTTTGTGGATGGGTTAGTGTTGAACTGGGTGGAAGATGGTGAAGGCTTTACAATGATTGAGGTGGAGAATCGAATGGTGGTTTTGAAAGGGAATGATGGTAGCTATTACTTGAAGGATTTGAGCTGATTGGCACTGGATGAGTTGGATTTGAACAGTGATTTCAAGGGTTGGTGCCATGAAAATGTGGTGGTTAGCAAGGATTCAAAAGAGAATTAGTTGATGTTCATGGGTTCTGGTGACTGTATGTTCTACAGGGTTGTGTAAGAGAATGTGTGGTGTTGGCTGTTATGGTGGTTTTAGAGTGCAATGGTGCTCGACTCAAGTAGTCGATTCGTTAGGTTGATATTGCTAATGGAGTTGTTGCTGAGATTTGGGAGATGTTATGTACCAGCTCATTGCAGATGAGCAATGAGATAGGTCTGAGTTGCAGAATGAACATGTGCTGGTGCTTGTGGAAGTTGATTTGGTCTTAGCAGGATGTTGAGCTGGAGTGAGCTGCTAGCTGAGGAATTGGAAGATGCTGGTGGCGGTTGAGCTTAATGGGTTGTATGAAGTGAAGGAAATGGGCGAGCAGTAGGTTGCGAGAATTGGTTCATCGGAGCAAAGAGAAGCTACAAAGCAAGGGAAGTCAGTATATGTGAATTGAATGGAGAAGCAAGAAGTTGCGGAGTTGAGTCGGGTTGGCAATGATGGTGTTGTTGGCACTGAGGAGTCTTCGGTTGCAGGATTGAATGATGTTGGTCTGACCTAAGCTTAGATGTCACGAGACAATGGGTTTTGAAGTTGAGGTTGTTGCCTATGTTTGTTGTGCTGTGTTGCAGTGCAGCTACAACTGAAGATGGCTTGTGGTGACCGAGTTGGACTCCATGGGCTTATAGAATTGCAAGGGCTGCAAGGCTGTGGCAGGCTGAACTGGTGGTGTGCTCAAGTAGATGGTGTTACTATTGCAGGTGCAGACAAGGAGAAAGTGGCTGAGTGAAGTGGTGATTGAGTTTTTGGAACAAGGAGCAATGGCTGTATGAGAGAAAGAGTTTATGGGTTGCTGCTGTTTGAGCTGAACTGAAATGTTAAGTTTTGAAGTGATTTGAAGTAAAGAGCCACTATGGCTGGGAGCAAAGCAGTGATGCACCATCCTGGTGCAACACAAGAATTTAGCCTGGCAAGACTGCATATGGCCTAAGCTAAGGTGACTCACATCCCGACTCCGGATGGATCACTGACTCATGCCTGGCTACCTGACTCACCTGACAGACCCTGACTCTTCCCAACTCGGTCTGACCGAGTTGAATCAAGTCGACCGAGTTGACTCGACCAATCCGACCCGCTGACCTGATCAAGGTTGACTTTGCTCGGTCCACCCGAAATAGTTTTCCTAACCAAATTCCAAATTCCGCCACAATCCCGCTTTTCCGGCGAGCGTTTTGGGACATATTTTCTGCACGGGTTTCTCTCCATGGTGGGCCGGGTGAATTTCCAACTAATGGACTTTGAAGACAAAACCTAGTTTTGGAAGGAGAAAAGACTACAAAAGGGAAGACTTCTACAATTTTTGGACCACGTTTTATTATTATCTCTTCTCTACTTTATTCTAGGGTTTAGAACCATGAAGTTTCTTCTCTTTCTTCTTGTGATGAACTCCTTGAATATGAGTACCTAAGTTTATTATTGGTTATGGAATAGTTGGATTTCACCTAATATGATTCTTTGATACAATATATTAGTTTTGTCTCATAATTATCGTTTGCAACTCTCTGGAAATATTGTTTTATGATTGATTGATTGTTTTGTCAAGTTGCAAATTGGTAGAACTTCTAATCACATCTATTGCTAGTTTAGGGTTTATTATACGTAAAAGTGATATTCCTTGAATACAAGTAGCATAATATGATTATAGTTTGTAGTGATATATTCTTATGATCATATGTGAATCGTAACCTTTGTTAAATTGAATTAGTGCGCTTTCACGTTCAATTGCTTTGATTGGCCTGATTTCATAGAACTTAATGCATCTAGGAATTAAACTTGATTAGTGCTTTTACACGTTAGGTTGTTCCTTTAGGTAGAATTCATATTCGCATCTTTTAATGTGTTTGTTGATGACATGAGGAGATTTGCGGGATATTCTTGCGATCAAGGTATTCTAGGGTCTTTGATAAAAGTTGAGATTAAATATCAATTCTAGTTATTGTGAAACGCATGTTAGTGAATGAAAACGAAATCCATAACCAATATCTCTTCTATCTTATTTGTTTGCTTATTTCTTTATTTGCTTTTATTTTATTTTAGTTTATAAAATCACAAAACTACCGGTGTTATTTATAGGGAACCGAAACAACTTGACAACCTAGACCTCTCTGTGGGATCGATCCTTTCTTGCCCTTGCTATATTTATATTTTGAGTAGTAAGAAAGTGTAATTATATTTGTGTCGCTTACGACGTCACAAATTTTTTGGCGCTAGTTCATGGGAGGCAAAGATTGTCAATTGTTTTTGGTTTCTTATTTTTGTATTTAGTTTTTGTTTTACTTTTTCTTATTTTCTGGGTTTTAACCTTGGTTTGAGAATTATTTCAGGTGCTTATTTCTATGGAAGGAGCATATTGGAGCAATCAATACGGGTTTCAACCTCAACAATTCGACAACTACCAATTCCATGGGTATAATCAAAACCAATTCATTGGTTATGACCAATATTCCATGGAACCTTGTGGTTTTCCTCAACAACCTTATGGCGGGTATGTGTGTGAACAACAACAAGGATGGGAGGATTCTTATGTTTGTGAACAAAAAGTCTCTAATTTTATAGATAAAGTTTCCAACTTTTTACAAGAGGAGTTTCGAAAAGCAAAAGAGACTACAAACGAGCAACTCCAAGAACTTCGTGAAAGTATGACTATCTTGCGAAGAGACATTGATCAATACAAGGAAGATATGGATAATTCTAATGTGCATATGGTTTTTGATGAATATTTGATTGATGCTAATGTTGAAAAAGGCCAATCCTTGGGCACTTTTGTTGATAATTGTGTAGTTAACTCAACTCTTGATCTTAATAATGATCATTCACCTATTCAAAAGGATGAGTTAGAGATAAGTAACACTAAATTCAGCGAGGAACAATCTTATGTTGACTATGAAAGTGACGGTGATTATGATACATTGCTTGAAACAACTCATGGTGACATCTCCGAGGAGTCTTTTGGGATCAAGATGAAGATGAAGAGGAATATGTCGACACTTGTGTAGATTACTCAAGCATTGATCTTAATAATGATCAAGAGCCTATTCAAAGGGTGGAGCTTGAGGATGATGCATTTTCGAGTGTTCTAGAAAAGTTTCTTATAATAAAATTTGGATCCGCAAAAGAGTATGTGCCTTACAACAAAGAGGAGTGTGTTGAGAATGAGACCGTTATAACCAATATTGTGGAAGACCCAATTGAGCTTGCAAATAATTGTTATGATGATGTTTATGTCGATACTTTAGTTAAGGCAGAAACGGACGAAGAATGGTTGCAAGGTTTGATAGAGGACCATGATACACAAGAGGTGAATAATTCACTTGAGTTTTTCAAGGATGAAGAGGATTTCGTAATACAAGAGATTGTGAAAGGTTTATCTAACCCTTTGCCTATTATTTCTTCTCCTTTACCTCTTATTGGTTTGAATGTATGTGCTTTCGAGAATATTGTTGAATGACTTTGTTTCTCGTTTTCCGCCATTAGAGATACTTGATTCTCATACTATGCAGGTTATGGAACAAGAAACCGTGGAAGTACCCGACTTCTATATTCTTTATACACTTCCATGTGTGGACAAGAATAAGTGTGGGGGAAACTTTTACCGGTTCATAGCTTCGTTTTTGCTTTTTTATATTACTAATATTTGTGCGAAGCTAGTGTTTACAAAACAGGTGCTATGGGTGGATCCCCAACTTTTCCGATTATTGGTGTATGGGGAATGAATCTTACAAGAAGCTAAGTCGGGCCGTCGACTTTAAAACAAGCGCTTAGTGGGAGGCAACCCACCTGTTTTGTATCTTTATCCTTATCTTTTTATTTTTATGCATTTGCTTTTATCTTTCTTTTCTTGTTTTTGCATATCATTTGCGGAATTTCCCACCTTGAACTCTCTTTGGAAGATTCAATTTTACATTGAGGACAATGTAAAGTTTAAGTGTGGGGGAGCATTTATATGTTTTAGTTTGTTTTATGTATAAAAAAAAAAAAAAAAAAAATCATAAAAATAGAAAACCAAGAAAAAAATTTGTGCTTTTTGAACTTCGAAATCTAGAAACTTGTGCCTTTAGGATGACACCATTAGTGGATGGAACCATTTTGAATGCAGGAGTTGAGGAACCAATTAACTAAAAGGGAAGAATATAGCTCGAGAAATCACAAATTAACATGATAGTTGTTACCATATCTCTAATATCACCATATCACATTCTATTTTTATTTTTCCATATTTATCTATTGTTCTCTAAGTGCTTTGGTGGGTCACTAAACATCGACGTGTTATTACTTGCTAGGATGAAATAGAGTAATTGAGTTACTAGAAAAAGAAAAAAAATGATGAAAAAAATATATATGAAAAAAAAAATAAAAAAATTTGAAAAAGAAAAAAAAAAGGACCGATCAATTAGACCAAAACGGAATAAAAAGACACTTGGGAATAGCAAAGTATGTGTGAAACGTAGTCCCGGTCTCCGTCGCCTAAACAAGCGTGGAATGCGGGATCCAAGGCAACTATCATGTACTTGTCGACAAGAAGCATGCGCTGATCCGAAAGATCTAATCATGCCGTCTAAAAAAAAAAGAGAAATTGGATCCAGTTTGATCCAATCATATATAAAAAAAAAAAAAAAAAAAAATTATTATTGTGTTGAATAAAGTCACTCTTGGTTCCCTTGTATATGCCAATTGATTTGATGTAGCATTCAAAGACAAAGTAGCTCAATCCAATAGGATTAGGTTCATCTTAGCAAAGACCTTCGAGATGCATATGGGAAACATCGAACACTTGTGAACATTCGCCAACATCTACATCTATTTCCATCTTCTTAATCTTTTCATTGTGATTGTGGTTTGTTAGTTTCCGAGTATTGTGGCTTGTTCGACTATCTAATTAGAGTTTATTTACTAATATATCAATTGAATTTGCAAGGTATCTCCTCCTGTAGTCATTTTGGATTCGTTCATTGATTTGTCACGAATAGACGGAGTTTGAAATATAGGTTTTGTGGGTATATCTCTAGTAAACCCTCACGAGACTATAACTCGTCCACTAGGGACACCTAGTGGTTTAAAGGCTTGTTATTTATGCTAAAAGTGACCGTAGCCTCGACGACACGGAGTTGTTGTATTTTAGTTTTGTTTGATTTGCTCGAGGACTAGCAAAGTCTAAGTGTGGGGGAATTTGATAGGTGTAGAATACACCGTATTTACTATCTAGAGTTTATGCTTTCTTTGCTATTTTTCATGTGAATTATGTATCTTATGTTCGTTTTTGAGTTATTAGGTACTCTGGAGTCGCACGGAGGAAAAGAAGCGGAAATCACCCAAATTGAGCCAAAGGGCGAAATTGTCATTTCAGGAACGAACACGATCTGGAGCCCAGTCAAGGTTAAGGGGCAACTCTTTTGGAGGAGCACTAGTAGCAGTCCAGCTAAGGTTAAGGGGCTGTATTTTATTGGTTATCCCTTATCAAGAGTGGACGGGTGTCTATATCCTACCCTACTTTACCTTCACCCTAATCGAGAGTTATCTCATTCATTTCATTCATTAATTTCACCTGAAGTTGAGAAAGAGAGGCATCGGCTGCCGTTGCATCTGTGATGAAATTGTGGAAGGAATTGATGGTGGAATTGAGGGATTCAAGAGGTATAACGAGACAGAGAAGAAGAGGATGACGATTTGATGAGTATGAGGTTGAGATGGAAGACTGGAATCGAGAAGAGGCGAGGTTAGTGTCAAGAAGAACTGAGAAGCAGCCATGGTTGCTGCTGTAGATCGAGAGATGGGTCGGTGACTGATAACTCAGAGAAGAAGGAGATTGAAGATGGGTCAGACAAGGCAACAGAATCAAAGAAGATGAAGAACACAAGAATGGGTTGATTGAAATAGAGATTCAGTGGATCGAGTTGAATAAAGAATTATGGTGCTATTGAAGTGAAGTTAAGAACAGTAGCTGCTTGAGAGGAAGCCAGATGGAAGAAATCAGGGTGTGAATCAATGAGAAGAAGAGAAGAGAATGGATTCAATTTGGTGCTGCTACTATTTATGATTTAGGGTATGAATTTCAGTGAGAAGAATTGAAGGAGGGTTTTGTTGTTTTGATGAGATCTAGGGAATTGATGTTTGAGATAGTGGTTGAATTCAATCCGGAAAATGGAGAAATTGGTCGAGTTATTGGTGTAGCTCGGATGGTGATGCTTCGTTGGCTTTGTGGATGGGTTAGCTGAGTTGAACTGGGTGGAAGATGGTGAAGGCTTTACAATGATTGAGGTGGAGAATCGAATGGTGGTTTTGAAAGGGAATGATGGTAGCTATTACTTGAAGGATTTGAGCTGATTGGCACTGGATGAGTTGGATTTGAACAGTGATTTCAAGGGTTGGTGCCATGAAAATGTGGTGGTTAGCAAGGATTCAAAAGAGAATTAGTTGATGTTCATGGGTTCTGGTGACTGTATGTTCTACAGGGTTGTGTAAGAGAATGTGTGGTGTTGGCTGTTATGGTGGTTTTAGAGTGCAATGGTGCTCAGTCAAGTAGTCAGTTCAGAGGTTGATATTGCTAATGGAGTTGTTGCTGAGATTTGGGAGATGTTATGTACCAGCTCATTGCAGATGAGCAATGAGATAGGTTTGAGTTGCAGAATGAACATGTGCTGGTGCTTGTGGAAGTTGATTTGGTCTTAGCAGGATGTTGAGTCGGGAGTGAGTCACAGCCGAGGAATCGGAAGATGCCAGGGTGGCGGTTGAGCTTAATGGGTTGTATGAAGTGAAGGAAATGGCTGAGCTGTAGGTTGCGAGAATTGGGTTCTGTCAGAGCAAAGAGAAGCTACAAAGCAAGGGAAGCTGTATATGTGAATTGAATGGAGAAGCAAGAAGTTGCAGGTTGAGTCAGGTTGGCAATGATGGTGTTGTTGGCCTGAGGAGTCTTCGGTTGCAGGATTGAATGATGTTGGTCTGACCTAAGCTTAGATGCTGCTGAGACAATGGGTTTTGAAGTTGAGGTTGTTGCCTATGTTTGTTGTGCTGTGTTGCAGTGCAGCTACAACTGAAGATGGCTTGTGGTGACTGAGTTGGACTCCATGGGCTTATAGAATTGCAAGGGCTGCAAGGCTGTGGCAGGCTGAACTGGTGGTGTGCTCAAGTAGATGGTGTTACTATTGCAGGTGCAGACAAGGAGAAAGTGGCTGAGTGAAGTGGTGATTGAGTTTTTGGAACAAGGAGCAATGGCTGTATGAGAGAAAGAGTTTATGGGTTGCTGCTGTTTGAGCTGAACTGAAATGTTAAGTTTTGAAGTGATTTGAAGTAAAGAGCCACTATGGCTGGGAGCAAAGCAGTGATGCACCATCCTGGTGCAACACAAGAATTTAGCCTGGCAAGACTGCATATGGCCTAAGCTAAGGTGACTCAGATCCTGACTCAGATGGATCACTGACTCATGCCTGGCTACCTGACTCACCTGACAGACCCTGACTCTTCCCAACTCGGTCTGACCGAGTTGAATCAAGCTGACCGAGTTGACTCGACCAATCCGACCCGTTGACCGGTGACCGGGTTGACTTTGCCGGTCACCTGAAATAGTTTTCCGGCGAATTTTCCGGCCAAATTCCGGCCACAATCCCAGTTTTCCGGCGAGCGTTTTTGGGACATATTTTCTGCACGGGTTTCTCTCCATGGTGGGCCGGGTGGATTTCCAACTAATGGACTTTGAAGACAAAACCTAGTTTTGGAAGGAGAAAAAGATTACAAAAGGGAAGACTTCTACAATTTTTTGGACCACGTTTTATTATCATCTCTTCTCTACTTTATTCTAGGGTTTAGAACCATGAAGTTTCTTCTCTTTCTTCTTGTGATGAACTCCTTGAATATGAGTACCTAAGTTTATTATTGGTTATGGAATAGTTGGATTTCACCTAATATGATTCTTTGATACAATATATTAGTTTTGTCTCATAATTATCGTTTGCAACTCTCTGGAAATATTGTTTTATGATTGATTGATTGTTTTGTCAAGTTGCAAATTGGTAGAACTTCTAATCACATCTATTGCTAGTTTAGGGTTTATTATACGTAAAAGTGATATTCCTTGAATACAAGTAGCATAATATGATTATAGTTTGTAGTGATATATTCTTATGATCATATGTGAATCGTAACCTTTGTTAAATTGAATTAGTGCGCTTTCCACGTTCAATTGCTTTGATTGGCCTGATTTCATAGAACTTAATGCATCTAGGGAATTAAACTTGATTAGTGCTTTTACACGTTAGGTTGTTCCTTTAGGTAGAATTCATATTCGCATCTTTTAATGTGTTTGTTGATGACATGAGGAGATTTGCGGGATATTCTTGCGATCAAGGTATTCTAGGTCTTTGATAAAAGTTGAGATTAAATATCAATTCTAGTTATTGTGAAACGCATGTTAGTGAATGAAAACGAAATCCATAACCAATATCTCTTCTATCTTATTTGTTTGCTTATTTCTTTATTTGCTTTTAGTTTATAAAATCACAAAACTACCGGTGTTATTTATAGGGAACCGAAACAACTTGACAACCTAGACCTCTCTGTGGGATCGATCCTTTCTTGCCCTTGCTATATTTATATTTTGAGTAGTAAGAAAGTGTAATTATATTTGTGTTGCTTACGACAGCGGTCAGCGGTTCCTTCCTCGGCCTACCTCTTTTGTTTGGAACCTGCGCTTCCACGAACCTATGTTCTGAAATCTCACATTCAGTTAGATCTCGTTTCTTACTTGCCGCGAGTTCTTCTTCACGTTAAGTCATTTCTTTCAATTTTACCCTTTGTTTTTTCCTTTTTGTTTTAGTTTGTGGTCTACCTATTGGATCTCCCTTTCTTGGCTCTTCGCTTTGTGAGATCCATGGACGAGTAATTAGCCTTAGTTGGCTCAACAAGACTTGCCGGCTTACCGAGGTGCCACGTGAGTAAGCTTCGAAGAATTCCTTAACTTCGTTCGTATCCCATGAAGATTGCCCGGGATCTCCCGAAGGGGGAGGGTCGAAAGATAGTTGCTTCCAAAACGGATCAATAACCTCAATAGGTATCACTTCTTCATACTTCACAATCATATGACGACACGGAAGCCCCAATGAAGACATGTCGTGACAAATACACACATCACCCGGTTTTCCGTAATTTTTCTCATATTCCATTTGTCTCATCATATGTTTTATTGCCCAATGAGAGACGTTGAATTATATTCCTTGGAGCAACTTACCATAACGAAGAAATTGAGTCATCCTTTCCATTGAGCTTTTCTCAAAAGCCTCATTTATCCTATTGATATCTTGCTTAAAGTATTGCTCCATTTCCTCGGTGACCGTAACCACATTGCCTTGACCGGACTGGATGAGATCTTTAAATCTCCCGTGAGCGGCCTCAAGCGCACTAGTTGCTTCACTCTTGAAGTGTCTATACCGGTTTGTCCATGCACGCACACATTTTCCTTGAACTTATCCAATGTATTGAGTCCGACAATACCAGATGGCAAATCGGATAAACTTCGTTCCAATCGCAATAAACTTATCCAATCTCTTTTCGTACATAACCTCTGTAAGAGACCAATAAACTTTCTCCCAATCTCTTAGAAATTCCAACCACTTTTTATGATTTTCTCGTATGTTCTTTGTCCACTCGCTCCTTTATCTTGCCTCTCTCATCTTCATCTTCTTCGGGGGATAGTTTGTTCTTTCAAACATCTTCCTCTAGTTGTACCATCATTCTCTTCTTAATATCCGCCTTTGCGGGTTCAAACAAGGAATATCAAGTTTTTATCACATTATTACGTATATGATATGTACATAGGAAATTTTGTACGTCCGTGAAGACGTCGGATATTGCTTTCATTAATGCGTCATCGTTATCGGTTACGATGACCCTCGGAAGTTGATTTTCCCTGAAGAACAATTTCAATTGTCGTAATGCCCAATGATAATTATAGTCCCTCTCGTTTTCCATTAAACACCAAGCCAATGTGAATGTTACCTTGTCCGGGGTTTGACCCACGATGTTGAACAACTGCATATTGTATTTGTTTGTCTTATAGGTGCAATCCATCAAAAGAACACCACAACATGTATTTTCCAATTGTGAGAGCCAAGGATGCGAAATGAATGTTTGAAGGGGCTTCTCGTCCAGTCCTGTTTTAATGATACGCGTGTAGTTGTGATCCCAAACTATCTTCTCAAATTTTTGCATAACACTCCTCCCTTCCCATTCCACCCTTCTAATAGTTGCTTGTGCGGCATAAATTGTACGTAGAGAAGACACGTTAGTCTCATCCTTTTCCTTGAAGCCTCTGAGAATTTGTCTCGGTTTGATAAGTGCTTTGGTCAATCTCTTTACATCCTCGAACTCGCCAGTTTTAGCTTCAATTAAGGAGTGACCAACAAAATCTTTCGGATCCCGGTGGTTATGATGACCACACAAACCTCACAATCCCAATTGTTCATGTCATTTAAACGGAATACAAGCTTAAACGGGCAATTATTCTTCCTCGTACGAGACTTGTATACCCTATTAGTCTTCGTTGGATATACATTGTAAGGACCCTCAAGCTCGTCAACGCTATTTGACTGGTCTAGCGATGGTCAAGGGACGTTTTAGCCGACAATAACTCGATTAGTTTAACACGAACGTTAATTAATAGAAATTAATCTAACAACGAATTAGATGCGAAATTAGTACCGATTGATAGATCTCGAAAAGTTATGTAAAATAGACTACTCGAACGTGTCATTCGGATATCGGACGAAGAAGATATCATCAGATTTGCTTGAAGGTAAAAATAGTCTTTTTTTTCCATTGGACCGACTAGGGCATCCCTTATCCATCTGAGGGGGTGTTTAGAAAATCCCTTGGTCTTATCGGGACTAAATCGAGAAGATATACTCGAACCTCTTTTCTTTTCTTTTATTCTTTCTTATTCTTATTCTTCTTTCTTCTCGTTTCTCTTTCTTCATCTGTTCTTTCTATTTTCTTCTTCTGTTAATGACCGAAAGACGAAATTGAGGCGTGGATGAGTGAATCAAATTGTGAGGATGTATAAAGGAAGGAAGAGGTGATTATTCTGCTAATTATGAAGAAGAAGATGGTTTTGTGTGATTTGTAAATGAAGAAAAGAAACAGTAAAAGTTAGGGTTCTTGATATTGATTGAAGGTGATTTTGAATAATTAAGGATGGGTTTATAGATTTGAAGATGTAGAGTGATGTTATTAGTGTGAATCTGAGAATCGAAGGTTGGAAAGCAGAATTAGGGTTTCTGGTTTTGGGTTTGAAATTCAGATAAAGAACTAGAAGATGAAATTGAAGATTTAAGTGGCAGATTAGAGATGGGTTTGTTATGAATTAGGTTTAAGATTTGGGAATTGATAGATTGAAGTTATTTTTGAAGTTGTGATGAAGTTGGGATCGGTGATCTGCAACTGTTAATGAAACTGGAATTTAGTTGTGTTAGTAAGAAGGTGATGGAATTTTTGTACGTATTGATGAGAGATTATTACAGAGAAATCAAGTAGGGTTTGAGTCCAGAGAGAACAATAGTTTGTGGGGTTGGTGTTTCTGAATTGAGACAAAGTAAGGGATAGTTGGAGTTTGAATAGCCAAACAAACCTGATTTGAGGTAATTGTTTTCTCTAATTTGATTTAGTAAAGTCTTTCATTTCCATTAGTTATATATATGTGATTGTCAATGGATTTGTGTTTGCAAGATGAGTATGGAATGAGGGTTTGGTTGTGGTCTTGATATATGCCAAGTTACAGGGAACTGGTATAGATATTCAAGTGATGCAGGAATGGAGTTTTGAATTGATGTTTAAGTAATCTAAATTACAGGGGAATGGATATAAGTTAGATGTGGTGATGGCTGTGTATGGTTGTATTACCGTTTGTGGTACAAATAGTGGTTATATGTGTTGAGAAGAACTCTGGAATGTAAATGTGAAGGCGAGTTGAATGGATAGTGATAGTTTTAGAATGTCAGATTGAGATTGTATTGTTGTGTAAGATAAATGTTGTATTTTGCTAGGATTGAAAATGGTGTGTGTGGAATACAAGAACTATTGTTGGGTTCTGCTGAATGAAGAGACGGGATTGAGCTTAGTTTTATAGTGATGTTAGAATTGTAGCTAGTGTTCCTGTGAAAGTTTGCAACTTCTGCATTGCAGGTAAATTAAGTTTGTGTTGCAATTAGACTTTGAAGCTTACATAAAAGAAGTATGTTGTTGTAGTGTTGAGAATTATCTGTTAGAAATGAAATGAGTTTGAAGATGAAACTGTAACCTAGTAAGACTGTTACTTGGATTAAGCTTGTAATCAGTTTAGCTGACTTAACCTTGTATCTGATTTAGTCAATCTGATTGAGTCGAGTCGGTTTAAATCGGGTTTGACCCTCCGAGTCACTAGTCATGACTCAGTTGACCGAGTTAGATATTTGACCCGACCTTGACTGTTTGACCATGACTTTGACCTTTGACGGGACGTTGACTGTTAGTTAAACCATGTGACCGACTTTGACCGTTAGTTGACATAAATGGACTGGGCCTTAGATTAATGGGCTTGTTTAGTAAATCTTGGGCTTAGGAATAGTTATCCTAAATTGATGTTTGGACCATTTACGGTCCGAATTAGCTTTCGGTTCCTTCTAAAAAGTTGTGGATATTCACAAGACCTAGTTATTTGACTGTAGAACCAACTTTATTGAATTATTAAACCTTAGATATGCTAAAGATAGATAATAGAAAGTGTAGAACCATAAATGGGCTTAGAACCATTAGATAAATTTGTATGATTCTTGTATGAGTCATTTTGGCTAGTTTCTTAGAGTGCTTGTATGATTAACAGTTAGATATTAAAAATGATTGATTCAAAGGATGAACCAGTGGATCGTGGATCTCGAGGTAGGCGTGGCTTGTCATCAAAAGAGGTGGGAATATATTTAACTCTTTTGTAACCATTGTTGTTTCTTTCACAGAAGTCTTTGTTTAACAAAATCATGCTTTGTTTGATTATGCATTCCATGTCTCGTTTTATTTGTATTACGATTGTTCTGTTGATTCTTTGAATCTTTCCACGAATTGGAAAGGACTTGTAATGTTTGTTTGTCATATGAATTGTTATGGGAAATGAGAATTTCCACTTGTGGTATATATGATACGCCCCTTCGCATTTATATCTAGTATTTATTATTCGGTGTGGAATTGGCATCGATATTACTAATCGGTGTGGAATTGGCATCAATATTACTATTTAGTGTGGAAGTGGCATCAATATTATACATTTTTTGAAGAAGGAGTTTGTCCATATACATGTTTGTTTGTTTCGGTGACTGTTTAGTGTTTCGGAAAACATGTATTGTTTTCCAAAATCTTTCTTATGATTACTTGAAAGTTAACTGTTGTTTCTACTGGGCACCCCTTTTAGGGAAGATGTGCTCACCCATTCCCACTTTAAGTTTCAGTGACACATCAGAGATGCGCAGCGAAATATTCGAGGAGTTGATTACGTTATTTAGATTGCTTCCGCTATGTTTATTTTGTGTTTGTATTTTATTTGTAAATCAACTCACTACTGAATATGTATCATTTGAGAGGAGTTCCTGTTTTTATTTCAGAGCGGGTTTAGATTCGGGTTAATCTTTGCTTAGAATTTTTTTCTTATTGTTTAAATAGATGTTTTATATCCTTAATGCCTCTTTATTTAGTTTATCTCTTGGATTAGTCAGCTGCTAGCTTTGGGGGCGCTACAACTTGGTATCAAAGCTCACTTATATGGGAAAAGATAGAAATAGCCAGTGCCAGTTAGTGAACTAGATTAGTTTAGAACTGGGTTGGGATGTGAGATAAATCTTAATTCACTAAAAATCATCAATAATTAAAATAATTATTTGATTGATTGAATTGTTTGTTTGGTTATTTGTTTATGTAATGAAGTAAAAATTGTAGGGTATACCGATAACTTTAGCTACTAAGGATTTGAGAATACTTAGTCTAAAAAGATGAACACGTAGACAATTCAATATTAGAAAAATAGTGAGATTAACATTATTGATAAATCGTGAAAGTCACATAGAAACTTATTGAATACCTTGATATATACGTAGAGTAAGCAATTTATAATTACATAAATGTTAATAATATTTTGGACTCAATAATATTTGTAAGAGTAGTTAGAATAATAGCTCAACCATTATTGTTAATAATAAAAACATTATAATAGTAACTAGAACTGATAATAATAGTAATAATAATTTTAATAAATTAGTACCATATTGAACTTAACTTAACTAAAATCTCATTAAAAGTATATAGCGATAAAAATAATTATGGAAAAATTAATAACGCTTATCTACGATTAAATTTTATAAATTAAACTAATGACAATTAGAAGCATATGTTCTGCGTTTAAACTACATAGTTAACATAATACTTATTAGATGCTAGACGTAAAAAGATGAGGATATAATGTATATAAATAAAAATACTTAACTTGTTAATAACCTTATACCCGAAATTAGTAAATCTCTAAAATGAAACAAATCTACGGAAGTAGTAATAGTAGTGTTCGATGTTAAGTGTAATATTAGAATTAAAAAAAAAAAATTTATTTATTTATTAATAGGATACTCTACATTAATAGCAAAACCTAAAGACTATTAGGACATATTATATTTTTATGCAAACTCAAATTTAGATCATATTAAATTACCAACGCCAATTTTAAACAAGATATTGTATACGGATTCAACATGAATAAATAAAATCTATTAAACTAATCCTTACGCGAATGTAGAATTATATTTAGAAGATTAAGGCTTAGTGTACCGACTGGACTATTAACTTCAGAACAATGAAAATGGTAATATTGGTGAGACAAAAATTTTGATAACATAAGCAAATAACAATACGATACTAATTACTATAAAGTTTAGAGTTATTTCAAATATCATTTCAAATATCATTTGGATAATAATTAGAGGACAGTAATAGCAAAATGTAATTTTTTATCAATAGTACAACTTAAGGTTTACTTAGCAATAATATAAAGGACATAAAGTTAGATCAATAAAATTAAACTTGCCATTATTATAATTACGATTAATTTTTATCGGTCTAAGAAATAAGAAATAAATATAATAACAATAATAAAATATTAATACAAAACGACTATGGAAAATTGTAGCGGTTATTTACTTATGTCAAGTCACATAATGAAATACATTGAAAATAACATTTAAATAATGGTTATAAAATTAAGTTAAAATATATATATAGTATTTCAACTAAGTTAAAAATATCATATATTATAAATTGACATAAAATCGAATTGGGATTACTTATATTGATAAAATAAAATAAATTTTGATGATTAATTTCATTTTACAAAGTAAAATTTTAAGTTACACCAGTTAAGATAAAAGTTAAAGACTAACTAATCTTAATAAATCAATACTGAGTTAATAGTAATAAGTTTGTATTGAGTTAATCCAGCACTGGGGAATAGTGAAGGTTGTGTTTTCTCTGTTCGTAGGAAGGCATTTTTGGGCTTGGCCAACCTTGACAGGGCAACTGCATTCAGAGATGACTGATCATAGAAGTATGCTGTAATTTAATCGGGAAAACCAATTCACAGGTGTAAGTTCACTTAGAAAGATTCGAAGGATCCTTCCTTGAAGTTAGAGTCAGATATTTTTATGAAATGGAAATTAGTTTAGAATGCTTAAAGACTAGAATTTAAAATTTTCACTTATAAAGATTAGTGTAAGAAATTTAGACTTCCTTACTCGATAGAAATTAAATCAGCGTAGTTGAGCCTAGAGCTACAAATTTTAGTTGTAGAAAGCCATATAGGTTTGCGCTTTGCTTTATATTGTTTGCGCTTAGATAAGAGATAGGATTATTCTTTAAGGTGGGGAGTTTTTTTTAGAAGACCAGAACGATGGTTTGATTTTCGAGGACGAAAATGAATAAGGTGGGGAGAATGTAAGGACCCTCAAGCTCGTCAACGCTATTTGACTAGTCTAGCGATGGTCAAGGGACGTTTTAGCCGACAATAACTCGATTAGTTTAACACGAACGTTAATTAATAGAAATTAATCTAACAACAAATTAGATGCAAAATTAGTATCGATTGATAGATCTCGAAAAGTTACGTAAAATAGACTAACGTCGAACGGTCAGCGGATATCGGGCAAGAAGATATCATCGCATTTGCTTGAAGGTAAAATAGTCTTTTTTTCCATTGGACCGATTGGGGCATCCCTTATCCATCTGAAGGGGTGTTTAGAAAATCCCTTGGTCTTATCGGGACTAAATCGAGAAGATATACTCGAACCTATTTTCTTCTATTCTTTCTTATTCTTCTTTTTCTTTCTTCGTTTCTCTTTCTTCTTCTGTTCTTTCTATTTTCTTCTTCTGCTCTTTCTATTTTCTTCTTCTGTTAATGACCGTGATAAGAAATTGAGGCGTGGATGAGTGAATCAAATCGTGAGGATGTATAAAGGAAGGAAGCGGTGATTATTCTGCTAATTATGAAGAAGAAGATGGTTTTGTTGTGATTTGTAAATGAAGAAAAGAAACAGGAAAAGTTAGGGTTCTTGATATTGATTGAAGGTGATTCTGAATAATTAAGGATGGGTTTATAGATTTGAAGATGTAGAGTGATGTTATTAGTGTGAATCTGAGAATCGAAGGTTGGAAAGCAGAATTAGGGTTTCTGGTTTTGGGTTTGAAATTCAGATAAAGAACTAGAAGATGAAATTGAAGATTTAAGTGGCAGATTAGAGATGGGTTTGTTATGAATTAGGTTTAAAGGTTTGGGGAATTGATAGATTGAAGTTATTTTTGAAGTTGTTGATGAAGTTGGGATCGGTGATCTAAATCAAGTAATGAAATCGGGATTTAGTTGTGTTAGTAAGAAGGTGATGGAATTGTTGTACGTATTGATGAGAGATTATTACATATAAATCAAGTAGGGTTTGAGTACAGAGAGAACAATAGTTTGTGGGGTTGATGCTTCTGAATTGAGACAAAGTAAGGGATAATTGGAGTTTGAATAGCCAAACAAACCTGATTTGAGGTAATTGTTTTCTCTAATTTGATTTATTAAAGTCTTTCATTTCCATTGGTTATGTATATGTGATTATCAATGGATTTGTGTTTGCAAGATGAGTATGGAATGAGGGTTTGGTTGTGTTCTTGATATATGCCAAGTTCTGAACCTATAGATATTCAAGTGATGCAGGAATGGAGTTTTGAATTGATGTTTAAGTAATCTAAATTATAGGGGAATGGATATAAGTTAGATGTGGTGATGGTTGTGTATGGTTGTATTACAGTTTGTGGTACAAGTAGTGGTTATATGTGTTGAGAAGAACTGGGAATGTAAATGTACAGGTGAGTTGAATGGATGGTGATAGTTTTAGAATGTCAGATTGAGATTATATTGTTGTGTAAGATAAATGTTGTATTTTGCTAGGATTGAGAATGGTGTGTGTGGAATACAAGAACTGTTGTTGGGTTCTGCTGAATGAAGAGATGGGATTGAGCTTAGTTTGATAGTGATGTTAGAATTATAGCTAGTGTTCCTGCGAAAGCTTGCAACTTCTGCATTGCAGGTAAATTAAGTTTATGTTGTAATTAGACTTTGAAGCTTACATAAAATAAGTATGTTGCTTTAGTGTTGAGAATTATCTGTTAGAAATGAAATGAGTTTGAAGATGAAACTGTAACCTAGTAAGACTGTTACTTGGATTAAGCTTGTAATCAGTTTAGCTGACTTAACCTTGTACCTGATTCAGTCAATATGATTGAGTCGAGTCGGTTTAAATCGGGTTTGACCCTCCGAGTCACTAGTCATGACTCAGTTGACCGAGTTAGATATTTGACCTGACTTTGACTGTTTGACCATGACTTTGACCTTTGACGGGACGTTGACTTAGTTAAACCTCATGGGACCGTTTTTGACCGTTAGTTGACATAAATGGACTGGGCCTTAAATTAATGGGCTTGTTTAGTAAATCTTGGGATTAGGAATAGTTATCCTAAATTGATGTTTGGACCCTTTACGGTCCGAATTAGCTTTCGGTTCCTTCTACAAAGTTGTGGATATTCACAAGACCTAGTTATTTGACTGTAGAACCAACTTTATTGAATTATTAAACCTTAGATATGCTAAAGATAGATAATAGAAAGTGTAGAACCATAAATGGTCTTAGAACCATTAGATAAATTTGTATGATTCTTGTATGAGCCATTTTGGCTAGTTTCTTAGAGTGCTTGTATGATTAACATTTAGATATTAAAAACGATTGATTCAAAGGATGAACCAGTGGATCGTGGATCTCGAGGTAGGCGTGGCTTGTCATCAAAAGAGGTGGGAATACATTTAACTCTTTTGTAACCATTGTTGTTTCTTTTACAAAAGTCTTTGTTTAACAAACTCATGCTTTGTTGAGTATGCATTCCATGTCTCATTTTATTTGTATTACGATTGTTCTGTTGATTCTTTGAATCTTTCCATAAATTAGAAAGGACTTGTAATGTTTGTTTGTCATATGAATTGTTATGGAAAATGAGAATTTCCACTTTGTGGTATATATGATACGCTCCTTCGCATTTATATCTAGTATTTATTATTCGGTGTGGAATTGGCATCAATATTACTAATCGGTGTGGAATTGGCATCAATATTACTATTCGGTGTGGAATTGGCATCAATATTATACATTGTTTGAAGAAGGAGTTTGTCCATATACATTTTGTTTGTTTCAGTGACTGTTTAGTGTTTCGGAAAACATGTATTGTTTTCCAAAATCTTGCCTTTATGATTACTTGAAAGTTAAATGTTATTTCTAATTGGGCACCCTTTTTAGGGATGATGTGCTCACCCATTCCCACTTTCGGGCCAAAGGATGATCGACGAGCTGCGTTAAAGCTACGAGAGTTGATTACGTTATTTAGATCGCTTAAAGCTATGTTTATGTTGTGTTTATATTTTATTTGTAAATCAACTCATTATATGTATCATTTGAGAGGGAATTCTTGTTTATTTCGAGCCGGGTTTAGATTAGGTTAATCTTTGCTTAGAATTTTTTTCTTATTGTTTAAATAGATGTTTTATATCCTTAGTGCCTCTTTATTTAGTTTATCTCTTGGATTAATGTAATTTGCTAGCTTTGAGGCGCCTGACTTGTTATCAAAACTCACTTATATGGAAAAAAGATAGGAATAGCCAGTGCCAGTTAGTGAACTAGATTAGTTTAGAACTGGGTTGGGTTTGAGAGGTAAATCTTAATTCACTAAAAAACCATCAATAATTAAATAATTATTTGATTGATTGAATTGCTTGTTTGGTTATTTGTTTATGTAATGAAGTAAAAATTGTAGGGTACACCGATAACTTTAGCTACTAAGGATTTGAGAATAATTAGTCTAAAAAGATGAACACGTAGACAATTCAATATTAGAAAAATAGTGAGATTAACATTATGGATAAATCTTGAAAGTCACATAGAAACTTATTGAATACCTTGATATATACGTAGAGTAAGCAATTTATAATTACATAAATGTTAATAATATTTTGGACTCAATAATATTTGTAAGAGTAGTTAGAATAACAGTTCAACCATTATTGTTAATAATAAAAACATTATAATAGTAACTATAACTGATAATAATAGTAATAATAATTTTAATAAATTAGTACCATATAGAACTTAACTTAACTAAAATCTCATTAAAAATTAATAACGCTTATCTACAATTAAATTTTATAAATTAAACTAATGACAATTAGAAGCATATGTTCTGCGTTTAAACTACATAGTTAACATAATACTTGTTAGACGTTAGACGTAAAAAGATGAGGATATAATGTATAAAAATAAAAAGACTTAACTTGTTAATAACATTATACCGAAATTAATAAATCTCTAAAATGAAACAAATCTACGTGAAGTAGTAATAATAGTGTTCAGATGTTTAGTGTAATATTAGAATTAAAAGAAAATAAATAAATTTATTTATTAATAGGATACTCTACATTAATAGCAAAACCTAAAGACTATTAGGACATATTATATTTTTATGCAAACTCAAATTTAGATCATATTAAATTACCAACATCAATATTAAACAAGATATTGTATACGAATTCAACATGAATAAATAAAATCTATTAAACCAATCTTTACGTGAATGTAAAATTATATTTAGAAGATTAAGGATTAGTGTACCGACTGGACTATTATTGTTTAAATAGATTTTTTAGATCGTTAGTGCCTCTTTATTTAGTTTATCTCTTGGATTGGTCAGCTGCTAGCTTTGGGGGCGCTACATACATAATCCTTTTTCTTGTGGCTATTCTTCTCCTTGTATTTCCCACTTCTCTCGCAAGCCATCTCAAAACGCCTCTTTGAAACTTCGGTATTCCTCACCAACACACACATGTTCTTAGAGCATCTGCTTTAGCCCAAGTGATTTAGCTTCCTTTCGACCATTATTCCCTACATAAGAACAATTTCGCCGTTAGATTAGAAGGTTCATTACTAGCAATCCATTAGTAAAGTTCAAGATACTAGGTGAAAAAGTATTCTTTGGTCACATACCTAGGGATTTTATAGTATTAGGCGTATCCCAGATAAACGGCTTTGCATTCGTTGGATCGATATGTCACCACCTAAAGATCGAATGAAAATTAGTTCCAAATAAAATTAAAACACAATGCCGGAAACTCAGACGACATGCTCGGCACCATTGTTGACATAGTCTAAGTTAACCAAAACGGAAGATAAAATTTGAAACCTATTCCCGGCATAAATGTTTTTATTAGGAAAACAACACCTAATCATTGCCAGATTCTCGTAATCTATTGTCCCAAGGTACAAGACATTTACGGCATTGAAAATAATCAATATTGAATACCGGATTTTAGCTTTGGAAAAACATTTGATTCCCGTATGTTTTTGTAGTCTAGGCATTGTAAAGTTGCTTCGAACAGCCTTAGGTTTGGCACCGACATTATCGATATTGATGGTACCCACGCGGTACCCGAGTCGATGTTTATTAAGTTTCAATGCCGGTTTTTGGTTTGGGATGGTGCTTGTTTCTGTATGTTTTTCATGCAGTATCGGCATGGTAACCTATCAATGAAACCATGCGGTTGAATATTCCAGTAGTATATTCCTTGGTAGGTAAAAAGGTTAACTTGACTAAAACATATTTTTTTGGTAGATTGCTATCCGGGATCAATATTCAAAATGGGGGATATTGGTTTACTAAAGCATGGTCGTGAGTATGAATATTATGCCAGACTTGACTCTACGGCATGGTCTTAGTATGAATACCATGCGGTACCTTGGACTACCTAAGGCATGGTATTCATACAACTACCATACCAGGAACCTAGGTATTTGATTGAAAAAATGGCGGTTTAAAAGAAAAAATTGAGTTTTCAACATCTTAGGCAACTTTACCTTATTATGTTGGGATGCTACTATGTTGTGCAAGTTTACTTTCTTGTGTTGGTTCTTCAAGAAACTCTCCATACTCTCGTCAAAATCATCATTCAAGGGTGTTGGCTCAACAAAGAGTTGCAATTGAGATTTGTTTTCGTTAGCTGAAGATTCAAGATTTGATCCTTGTTGTAGTTGAGCTAAAGATTCAATAGCAACAATCCTCTCTTCACAATCATCCTCCATTTTCCCCAAAAATATTTCTCTCTCAAAATATTTTCCCTCCTTCTACTCTCACCTCACTAACCCAAATTCAAATAAAACACACACTAATCATTTATAAAAAAATCTTATGATTTTACTAATTATTATTAATCACTAATCCTGATTAGTGAGGGGTAGATTAGGTATTACGTAAAATACTTAGATAAGGGGTGACCCCGAATTGATATATGGATCCAGTTTTTGTCCTTTTCTTATATCCCCAATTCCTTTTTATATCCCCAATTTCGCGTTCTTTTGAAATAGAGATAGGGGATTCAATTAAAAAAACGAACTGTACAAAAAGATTACAAAATACATTTCGGTTCTAAGAAGTGAAATTCAACATTGGAAAAACTTCCACAAGCAAAGGTAAAGTATATAAACGGGAAATATAACTCTACAACGGACTACATTGCAAAAGAAGCTCGAGTAAAGCATCTTCAGAACAGGTTCTCCCTTATTCATACAAGATTTTAAAATCTAGTGTTATTTCCAATATTTTTGATAAAAATGAGCTCATAATATAAATCATTCTTTCATAAAAAAAAAAAAAAAAAAAATTGGTTCTAAGCTTTGAAAAGCTTAGAGACCGATTGTAAGCAGCCAAATTCAAGGTGGCTGCCATATAAATAATTTATCCCAACCAGACATCCATCTCGTTAAAAGGAACTTCATACTCAGCGTTAGAAGCCCTGACCCAAGAGAAGATTGGTGCTTTAATAATACAAGCCAGCGCACGAGGAGATTTGGAATTGTCAGAAAAATCATATTGTTCCGTTCTTCCCATACCTGCCATAACGTCGCATGAAGCATCATTTTTCATATTGCAGCACCCATCATTGAATCTCACTGTTCGAACAAAAGCGGCATGGTGTCAGGCATAACCCAACTCCAGCCACTCACCACATGTACTATATTCATCCACACTTCAGTTCTGTAGTTACAATTTATGAAAGTGGGAATGTTATATATGCCCCTACTATCCATGGGCTTAGCACAAATACCCTTATCCATTATATATATACCCCTCACCTTCCATATGTAAATTAAAAACAAAAATTATTCCAGTTTTACCCATTTAACCAGATGAAGTTTGTTTTGGTTTCCATTTCGGATCTCAAAACTCGCCTCTCTTATGTTTTATTTTTCCCACCTTTCCGTGCCAATATCACCACCACAAACAATCGATCGAACAAAACTCCACCACCATCATCTTCATCGCAGCCACCAAGACCAAAACCATTTCGAAGAGAACAACCAGTTCACTTATCTTCTTTCCTCTTTTTTATTCCTTCTGTTCTTTCATTCCTCTAATCGAATGATCTGTGAATCATGGATGTGAATCAAGAAATTAACAACCTAATCGAATAAAGTTTGGTGTTAAGGAGATTGTAGAGATAAAGTGGTTAGGGTTCGATGTTAATTGAGAAAAGAGGACATTACGGTTATAACTTCTAGAATCGAATGAAGATTTCAAGTGAAATTGGTGGTAAAATCAAGCGAGGAATCATGGGTATTTTGTGTTAGAACAAGAGAAAAGAGGTAAAGTAGAAACAAAGTGGAGATTTCAGATAAGAATTAGGGTTTGAGATTATTTCCATCAAGAAATAGGGAAAGAAAGTTGAGTTATTCTTTGCTCAATTGATGATTAAGAACATTTAGATAAAGCGTTAAGGTAGTCAGAAGAGATGTGTTGCCATGAATTGAACACTTGTCTCCATTAGACAAAACAGTTGAGAATGATGAAGAAAGATTGAAGTTATTATGAATGTGATAAAATTGTAGATGGGTATAACACTGATTAGGTGTTGGACTTGTCGATTGCTAAATTATGGAGATGTGATCTGAAATTTGGGCAAATTTGTGAAGATCCAAATAAGGAAGAGATGGAGCTGGTATTGAAGGAAACCGAATGGAAGTAATATTTTGTTCTTGCTTTTGCTCGTTATGGTGAATGAGTTTATTGTAGATTCAATTCTTGATAAAGAAGAATCAAAGAATTTGAAATGAAATGAGGCAAATGATGCTTTGGTGAAGGCATGGATGTGATGTGTTCTTTGTATGAGTGCATCTGGAGATGAGTATGGTAGTATTTTTGAGAAGGCTTGAGATGCTTATGAAGCGTTTACTGCAGGTGACCTAGGTAGTGGTGGTTGTAATGGTTGATTGCATTTTGCGCTAAGATGATCGAAGGTGTCTTCTTTGTTCTTGTCAATGGAGAGAATCATAAATTGTTGCGATGCTCAATGGAATGCTGTTGTGTTCAAGTGCAACTCGATTAGGTGGTCGATCTTGTTTGCAATTGCAATTGCATGTCTTTGTGTGTTGTACAAAGATGTTTGAATCAACAAGAAGCGGAGACGGTCACGGTAGTAAGGTTGAACAACAAAGGAGGATAATTGATGTGTTAGGTTGAGATTCTTGAAGGTGCGAAACAGTAAATGGCGGATGTGTTCAATTTTAGTGGATGGAGAAAGAATAGTTGGTGGATTTGAGAAAGGCAGCTGCAGAGAATGGTGCTTTATGAGGAGTTTGTATTTGTGCTTCAAGTTGTTCTTTGTTGAGGCTGAATGAAATGCGGCGACAATAGCTCGAGGCAAACTTGTTACATTTATTCTGATGCTTTTAATGGGTGTCTTGAGGGTTATCTTGCGGTCTGCATTTGAGAGATGAATGTGGAATGAATTGCTGTGACAGAAAGTGATTATAGTGATGAGTGTTTAGTGCAATGATGGAATGCGTGCCTACGATGGGTTTGTTGAGGTTACAGTGGCAACTTGAGTTAGGATATGTGTTGATGGCCTTGCATTAGTGATGTTGATGTTAAGAGGATGAGAAGATGATATTGCAGGTTTGTTGAGCTAAATTTTTGGGGACAATTTGATTCCATATTTGAGGCAACTTGAGTTAGTTGCTTGCATATGTGGAGACAACTTGACCAAGTTGCTTTTCACTTTTGGAGGCAACTTGAGCTAGTTGATTCAGTTGGAGGCAACTTGAGCTAGTTGATTCGGTTCGAGGCAACTTGGTTATGTTTTTTGTCCATTTATTCATCCGAAATTATCTTATACATATATCTTGTAGAGTATTTGTGACGAATTTGTGGTGCAATGGTAACACAATGTTGTGTTGAGTTGCCGATAATGGTTGTGCTTCGAATGCTCATGCTTTAAAGTCAAGATAGTAGATGAATGCTTAGGAAGTTGATAAGGAACTCAATATGAATCCAGGCATTGAAAACATAACAAGTGTTACCGCTTGTGTGTTGCGATGGTGTTTGAGTAGGGTATGGAAGTGGACTATGACTATTGGCTCATTTGCAAGTGTGCATAGAACGGTTGTGGTGCGTGAAGTTTACGGGTAGAGTTGCGGTAAGCGAGAGATGAAGGTGTGGTGTTGTATGGTGGTTGTTTGAATTGTTGGTTGAACTTGTTGGTGTGGCGAACCCAGCAATGGTAATGGTACCTCTTGACTATATGTCGAGAAGATGTGTGTTCGATTAAGACTAGGTTCACTTATTTTTGTATAATTTTTTTAGAGACAACTTGTGCAAGTTGCCTCCATGTATGGAGACAACTTAGGCTAGTTGCTTTCACTTTTTGAAGACAACTTTGTGCTAGTTGCCTTTTATTGTTGAGACAACTCGGAGCTGGTTGCCTCCGATATGGACACAACTTCGACAAGTTGACTCCACATGGTGGTGGTGGTTGGCGGCGATGGTGGTTGACGGCGGTGATGGTTGGCGGCGGTGGGTGGGTTGGTTAGGCGGCGGTGGTAGTGGGCAGTGGTGGTGTGCGGTGCGCGGCGGTGGTTGGTGGTGGTGGGCGGGTGGTGGTGGTTGGCGGTGGTGGTGGTCGGTGGTGGTGGTGGTCGGTGGTGGTGGTGGTGGTGGTGGTCGTCGGTGGTGGTGGTTGGTGGTGGTGGTGGTCGTCGGTGGTGGTGGTAGGCGGTGGACGGTGGTGGTGGTTGGCGGTCAAGCAGTGGTGTGGGCATTAAATTTTTTTTTTTTGAATAGTGGTGGTGGTGGTTTTGTATATTCACTATACAAAAGAGGGTATTTTAGTAATGTATTAGGCTTAGGGGTATTTGTAAAGTTTATAAGGGTATTTTTGCAAAGGATCTCCTAATAGGGGTATATAGATAATATTCCCTTTATGAAAAGGTGATTTTTTATCTCATTAGCCAAATTACAAAGACCACATTGTCCAGAAGTTGGAATATCTCTTCGAGTGATATTGTCCCTTGTCCCCCCATCCTGTTAAGAAATGTCTGCCAAACAAAAAAATAGATCATTGGTGGGACTTGAGAGTGCCATATTAATTTATAGTCCGCGGGTTAGAACCCCAAAGGTGTCACTATCCATGCACAAAAACTCCAACAAAACAAATTGTTCACAAAAACCCCATTTAACATCAACTATCTATATTACCCTTCAAGTTTAAATCACCCCAACAAAAATAAAAATCAACCCCACCTTTATTTTTTATTATATTCACTACCAACAACAACCCACCACCAACAGCACCACCACCGCGCCACCACCATCGTCACACCACCACCA
>JAJJWW010000729.1:0-21846 GCA_023531295.1 Papaver armeniacum | reverse complement strand
CACATTAATTAATTAATCAATGTTATCCAAATAGTTTAACTAGCTTTAGAAACCCCTTATCAACCAACACTACTTAGGGTAAGCATTGGGTACGCCTCAAAAAAAATTGGTATGCATGTAAACAGGTTTCTTACCAATTAAGAACATTTTTCAACTATAAATCTTATCAAGGTCTCCCATCTATCCAACGACAGTGAACCAAACCACTAGGCTAGTCATCAATCGTGACAACAAGCACGTGTATATAAACTTACTAAAAACTATGTAGACTGTTTTTAGTTATGTCCTGATAGTTTAACTTTTTTTTAGCATACATTTTCAAAAAGACACTGAAAACCTGAAATATCGGATGATTACAACAGTATTCAATACTGACAAAAAAATTGTTTATTGTTATTACGATATTTTGGGAAATTTTTATTTTAATCGCATAAAAAGCCCTACGAATAAGTTCATACGGGACCCTTCTAATCTCAGGATCGCCTCTGGCTTGGTGTCTAAAAGTTTCTCACGCTTTTCAGACTGCAGTCCGCCTTTAAACACCATCTATGTTACGACTTTCAGCATGCCATCTCATTTCCATCGCTGTTCTAGAGCATATATATATATATATACAGCCTTTGAAGTCGTACTTTTAACGGAAAATATCTCAATACCTTTGCAGCTTTTCTCTTAATTTTTTTCACCACTTGTTACTTCTTCTCCAGATTGACATATACCTGACATCCATCTAGATTCACCACACAATTGCATTGGACCTTTTCACAATCTATTCCCTTCCAATATAACATACAATCATTTGGACATGCATCTGTTTTATCACATAGCTACCAATAAGCTGTTTTTTTTTTTTTTTTGTTCATAATAGTTCTTAGGGATAATAAACTCAGTAAATCAACATCATCGCCGAACCTTGTGTTCCTTAACACTATGACTATTCAGGTGTAACATCGACACAAGGTATAATAATATTTCTGCATGTTTCACATCATATGTTAGATAGAATGCGTTGATGTTACCAACAAGATGATCGAAATATAAAAATGAGGGAGGATCCATGGACACTCTTAGATGGACACTCTCATATATGATTTGTGCCAGTTTTTCCGCAAATTTCAAACGACAGTAAACGTGAATCTAATATTTAGATGATATGTTTCTCTTATGAGTTTGAACATTCTTACCAAAATGAAAGTTACAATTCGAGATACCAAACCTCACCTTCTACTGATCTTAATTTCAACCGTTAACTTTTAACGACTGATATTGTGTTATACGTCTCGAATCGTGCTCATCTTTGTAAGAATTTAGAGTTTTATAAGAGGAACGTATCATCTAAAAATTAGATTCAAATTCATTGTCGGTTTGGTTTTACGGAGAAAATGATGTAAATCATGTATGATAGTGTCCATCTAAGAATGTCTACGGATCCTCTCCCTATAAAAGCCTATCATTCCGAAGTTTTTTTTCTTTTAATAAATGGACATAATTATTATACGACATAATAAATGAATGTTTTCAAACATAAAAGACATCCACTAATCATAAAAATCCCAGAAGAAAAGACAGAGTTGATAAGATACAGAACGGGTAGTTCTCCGTCTCCCTAACACACTTCAAACATAAAACACAACTACTAATCAAGATGAGAGTACCTTGTGCTCACCATAGTATGACATAACCAAAGAATCTTTCCAAAGAATATCGTTAAGCCTTTCAGGAAAATCATCTGGTTCAATCTCATCTGTGGCAATCCTTCCTTCCTTGTTCTCAACTTGAGTGTTGCATTCTTTTCCCCATTTTTGCCAGATAACGCGGAGGATTAACAATACTTTCATCTCTTTGATTCCAAAAAAAGAATGTGTTGAATCAGTGAGAGATTTTCGGCCTATTATCTTGATTAATACTTCCTACAGGATCATTGCGAAGACTTTAGCATCAAGGCTCAAATTGGTTTTACCAGCTCTTATTTCAGATACTCAAAGTGCTTTTATTGCGGGAAGACAGATAACTGACAGTATATTATTGGCGAACGAATGTATGGATTCAAGGATGAAGAATAAGGATGCTGGGTGGGTTCTAAAATTGGACGTTGAAAAAGCGTTCGATAAAGTTAATTGGAAGTATCTCTTAAAAGTGATGGAAAGGATGGGGTTTGGGTTTACTTGGAGAAATTGGATTTTATCTTGCATTTCACATGCCCATTTTTTTATCATGGTGAATGGCTCAACGGGTGTTAAATTTAAAAGATCTAGGGGTCTCAGGAAAGGAGACCCCTTATCTCCTTTTCTTTTTACATTGGTTATGGAAGGATTTTGCAGAATGGTTGTGAAGGCTGAGGCGCATGCGCTTATTAAGGGGTTTAGAGTTTCATCAAAATGGGCCAACAATATCTCATTTACTGTTTGCTGACGACATTCTGATATTTTGCGCAGACAATGCTCAAAACATTCATACTATCGAAGCTATCCTAACTTGTTTCGAGATTGTTTCAGGTCTTCGTATTAACCTTTCTAAAAGCACAGCCATCGGCATTTGTCAGACTAACCAAAATGATCTTGTAGAGATCTCTCCTGGGTGTTGTCTCGAAGAGGTGCCTTTCAAGTATTTGGGCATCCCCGCAGGTTCGCAATACAGGTGTAAGAAAATTTGGGATCCATTGGTAGAGAATGTGGAGAGGAGATTAGAAGTATGGCAAAGGGGATACTTTTCGTATGCAGGACGACTAGTACTCATCATGAGTGTTCTTTGTTCTTTAGCGGTCTATCTTATGTCTGTTTTTTCAATACCTCCTCCAGTCGCGAAGAAAATCCAAAGGCTCATGAGAAACTTCTTATGGGGTGTAAGTGATGGGAGAAAAAGAACTGCTCTTGTATCTTAGAGCAAGGTCTGTCTAAGTAAAGAAGAAGGAGGGCTTGGCATCAAAGACTTAATTCTCATGAATGATGCTCTTCTTTGGTAATGGCTTTGGCGCTTCTCCACCGAAACTGAGGACCTATGGAGGAGAATTATTTTTCATAAGTATGGTTGTGACAAGAATGGCTGGGATGCAAAACAAACGTCACTTCCTTATGGCATGAGTTTGTGGAGAGGAGTTTGTAATAGATTAGAGAAGTTCAAAATGGGTATTATCAACAAAGTGGGAGATGGGAAGAAGATTAAGTTTTGGTTAGACAGATGGGCCGCAGATGAGGTTTTGAAGGATAGGTTTCCTAGAATATTCAATATCTCTAGGAAACAACAGGGATGGGTTAGCGATATGGTTACGATATGCAATGGCTTGAGAAACATATGGGATTTGGATCTTAGAAGAAGAAGGTTAACAAATGAAGAAACTAATGAACTAGCTTCCCTTTATCACTTAACTGGATGGATGGCATTTGTTTGAGCACTACAATAGACACCAGATCTTGGAGATGGGATCCTAATGGGAATTTTTCCGTTCAATCTTGTTACAAGGGGCTTGACAAACTTCGTGTAATATCTTCCCTACACTAAAGTTTGGAATCCTAAAGTTCCTCCAAAAGTTGCTTTTTTCGTATGGTTGATTCATCATAACGCGATTCTAACTCAAGACAATCTCGCGAAAAGAGGATGGGTTTGGGTAAATAGATGTGTTTTCTGTAAAAATAAAGTTGAAACCATCAATCACTTGTTTATGCACTGCCCTATTATTAATGTGGTTTGGATGTTCTTCATGCGTGAATTCTCACGGGATTGGGTATCAAACAACAATATAACTGATTTGTTCATAGGTTATTGGACTCAAGGGCTTAATGAGAATGAATTGATTTTATGGGAACTTCTGCATTTTGCATTTGTATGGGGAGTGTGGAAACAAAGGAATTCTTGTATCTTTCAAGAAGTTGAATACGAGCAGAATACTCTCATCAGGAAGATTAAGTCATTGTTGCTATATTGGACATCTTCGAATATTTCTTTCAGAGGTATTACATTCCAAAGTCTACACTATAACTGGGCCCTTGTAGTAAACATGCACTAGATCTATGTATGTCTCTATTGGTGGTGTAGGTAGAGGCTCTTCCAGCTAATCAACCATCGGTTATGATTGCTTGCAATTCTCACCTTATTGTGCAGTTTGGTGAGGCTGCTTTTTTCTTCTTGCTTTGGTGTTGTATCCCAATGGGATCCCCATGGCTTCTTCTGTACTTCTTCTTCTTCCTATCTATAAATTTTTTTGTTGTATTGATCAAAAAAAAGAAGACATGAGGCATCACATATAACTCATATTGCAATTCACATCAGCAAGACAATTCTGACATAACCGGCAAACTTTGTCGGATCATTCGTGACTCGCATTTACTATTTATGCGGGATCTGCAAAGTAGTCAAGATATCTCGGGGCTTTATTCAATTACAACAGTGAAAGAAATCAAAACGCGAATATCTCTCGAAGTTCAATCCCAACTTTTATTCCCATGAATACTTGATAATAAAATTAATTCCAACATCTGAGAACTTGCTGAAGAAACGATTGGCCTTGCCATCGCATTGCGTACAATGACTCCATATCCTCCATAGCGTTTTTTCTTATTAAAATAAGCATACACATTAATTCGAGTCAAACATGAAATTGGTAACATATCTAACGGTTTCCATGCAACAACCCATTTATTCACTCGCAGTTTTGTTGAGCACGGGCCGTATACTTCAAGCCGAGGAATTGTGTACTGGGAGTCTCATCTTCCGAATCGTCGTCTTCATCTTTGTCGCCTTTATCCTATGACGTCTTCATCTTTGCATCTTTATCTCAATGTCTTCTTCATCGTCATCATCATCGTCTTCTTCATCCGAGAAAGTATAGTCTATAATCCTCTCTCTATGAAATCCAACCTGTTTTGACAACATGCGCAACCTCGCATCATCCCAAGACAAGAGGATGACGTTTAATCGAATCATCATCATCATCTTCTTCTTCATCCGAGAAATATTGTTGTTCACAATATTTACCAAGAATACCTTCATGTAATTCTTGAGTAATACCAGCTTTGCTCCGTGTTTCTCGTTGCGTGCCAGCTTTTTTGTTCAAATTTTTCAACTAGTGCCTTGACACTAGTAGTCAAAACCAGAGCATCCCCTTCTCTTTTGTGATCCAAATCGTGAACACGCCTTTGTAGCATCGTTAGAAAAATTAAGTAGATCTGAAAGAAGATCTACGTATTACACTTTTATAATCTCCATCTAGGGATGGCAATGGGGCTGGGACCTTGAATCCCATCCCCCTACCCCGTTCAAAAACCAAAACCCATCCCCTACCCGTTCCCCATAAGAATGGGGCGGGGACGGGTATGGGAATCCTTTAGGGGGATGGGTTTCCCATGGGTTACTATAACATTACGATAAATATTTAAAATTTTGTAAATAATAATAATTTAAAAATAATTATAATGGTTCAAAGTCTTATAAAAGAAGAAGTAGAGAAGGAGGCACAAAGTAGAGGGGAAGAAGAGGAGAGAAATCTTATTCATATGTATGTAATTACAATGGGTTAAGCCTCTTTTTATATAGATAGAAGACTTGGTTCCCAAGATATGTAAACCCTAATCTTAGACACGAAGGGCATCTTAGTAAATAGATATTTGGTTTATAACACTCCCCCTGATGACCACTGTGGCTAAGTCATTACAAAAATACCAGGAAAACTCAAAAGAGAAAAACCTGAAATTGCATGAGCATGTAAAGACTCTGACAATGTTGGACACGCATATGTTGCCTCGTTAAAACCTTGACAAGGAAAACCCAGTGGGACAAAACCTTGACGAAGGGAAAAGAGTACAACTCGATAAGTCCAGTAAATGCACCTTTGATGATGGCGTCGCTCCCCCTGATGAGTACTTCAGTTAAATCTTGGCTTGCAAATCTCTGAGTCGTGACTTCCCAATTTGATGAACATATTTTTTGAATGCAAAAGATTCTTCTTATTTCGTCAACAAAATTGCTACTTGATGAAGTCTTCTTTTGTGTTAGTCTTCTAGTAGTAGTTTTCTCGAGTCTCTATGCTTCTTTAAAAACATTGACGACTTGTGTCTTGGGTTGCTAGATTCTCGGAGATGATTTGCAGGAAAAGTTGATGTAGTTTCTTCAATAAAGTGCCAAGATACCTTATCATACGGGAAAAGAAATCGTATTTGTGAGAAGGAAATCCAAATTCTTAGGAGATGATTAAGTTGATTTGGTTTAATCAAATGTGGGCATCCACTAAACAACCAAAATTGATACGACTCCCCTTGGATGACCATCATGTTGAATTAAATTGCCTCACTAAAACCTTGCCTATAAAACCCAATAGGGAAAAATTTGGACGAAGGAAAAAGAGCACAATATCAACTTTTTAAATAAAAATCAAATGTCAACAAGAAGTTGCCTCATTAAAACCTTGTCAAGAAAACCACATGGGACAAAACTTGAACGAAGGAAAAAAGTACAACATTTTAAGTAAATATTGATGCTATCCCAACTATATGAGTTTTACTTAAGACAAGCATCAAAAAATAACTCTAGTCCATCTTGAATAAGAGTTTAAGCTAGCATAATTCTAACTCGCAGATTTAAGGGAAAAAAATAGAATATATGCGACTAAAGCGTGGATTTTTGTGTTTTTATGGACTCCTCAAGAGACCTATATATAAAGTGATATCATCAACTAATTAATCCGGATTTTCAGTTTTGTACCAAATTTCTAAAAACACATGAAGGATTGTTAACTTGACATAATCAAGTCAAGTAGCTACTTAATATAATTTGAATCCTACAAGGATTACAAATTTGAATATGTTCTCCGACCACATATGATCCCTTCAAGGACTACCACGCTAAATGTGTCTTATAAGAAGAACAATTGTTGAACCAATCCTAGTGGTCTGATCAAAAGAAAACCCTCAACTCGTTTTCACAACGAACGTATTTCTCGTATAACGCATTACGACTACACCAACATGTAAGTAATAGGCTTGACAATTTTAAGGTGTTAAGTCTTGGATCCAAAATTACGTTAATCGAAATTATAATAATCCAATCTAATATGGATTACATGCCAATCAATCACATATGTCGATATTATCTGCAGAGAACCACCATCATTTATTTCAGTAGCTACTAATCAATATTCGACAATCATTGGTTTATTATGACACAACACAATTCTCTGGTGTATACACACTTTAAAAAAATTCAAATTTCACTGGTACCAGTTCCCGCGGGCATTATAATCTCCTCCTCGTCAAATGAGGAGATATTAATTTTGAGAATGTGAATCATATCATGATAGACTCTATTGGAGCACTATCTGTAGCATGTAGCAACTTTTTTGCTAGAAGTGATTGGATTTGTCTTTTCAAACGACATTAGCTTATGAAAAAGCTAAATGAGATAATTTCACGCCTATTATTTAATGGCAGCATTTATCGATTTGATTTAATGGGAGAGAAATTGATATAACTTTAGTTAATTAACACCATCTTTTGATAGTGTGTATAGTCTCCCCTATTATGGCGGGAAATAATTGTATCTCATATACGAAATCAATTTTTGTAAAGTATTATCCGATTAATTCGAGGACATATACTTAGAATAATTTCTGGATTTTAACAATACCAGGTTGGAAATTAGATACTGAATCCAAGAATCATTAAAAATTATTCGAAAAATGTAATCCACTTGATATACAAATTGAACAAAGCACGGATTTTATTGGTTACAACCAAAAAGATATAAAATATGCAAATAAATCTCGAAATAATGCCATGACCTCAACGACATGAGATTGTGGACACTTTATTTTTCAAAAGAAATTAAATTCAAGATCAATATAGTCTTTACAAGGACTAATAATATTGGCTAACAAGCCTGAAAGCACTTTTAATCTTTAGTGTCCAATTCCAACTACAAGTGGAACTATTTCAAAATTTTGGAGAATATTAAGACGAAAAAATAAAAAAAAAAATTGTTCAATATCCTTCGGAAGTGCAACAATTCTTAATTTCATTGGTGTTTGCAATTTTGAATTCCATAATAACGATATCTCATTCTAAGTCGATAGAGAAAAACCAATTTCAATTGGCTATAATGATCTTTTAAGAAAATAAAGAGATCATAATCGTTAATCTTCGTAGAGCAAACCCTACTTTACTGTTCATGGCGATTTCTTTGAAAGAATGGAAATAAATAACCAATATTGGCTTAAAGTTCTTAGAATGCCAATTTTTATTCATCTCATTAGTGAGAATTGATGGGGAAAAACCAACATCAATTGGTTTGTACAATTAATAAACTTGTGTCGACAAATTAAAATATATATATATATATATATATATATATATTGTCGTTTTCAATATCGCATAGTTAGATGACGGATGATTTCTTGGAAAAAAAAGAAAAACAAAATAGAAATCATTAATCACATGATCTTCGTCTAATGGACAAAGATACCAATTAAATTGGACGTAGGTTTTTCAACCATGCATGTGAATAATTACCGTGAAGGGAATCAAATTGCGATAATACCAATTTTGGTGATGACAGTTTCAATAAGAGAATAGAAACCGTAAACCATCTTTCTATGGATTTATTTTTCTTTTCTTAATTAAATTTTTGGTGATTACAGTTTCATTAGGGGAATAGAACCGTAAACCATTTTCGATGGATTTATTTTTCTCTCTGTATGAAAAGGACTAGAGAAGAAAGGAAATCAAAGTTGATCACCCATATAAGTAAATAACTTAACCAAGCATATAAATTACAACAAGTAATTAAGAAAAAAAATGTAGCTTGAAGGATAACTGTAAAAGAAAAAATTAAAAAAAAATATTTGACAGAAGAGACGTATAAAACCAAGTTACCAATATTGTATACAAGGATAACGTGGTAGTTAAACGGTGTCCAACTAGCCATATCTCTCAGCCCATGTTCCTTTTGATAAAACGTCCATATATTTCTTTGGAATTACCAAAGTAATCCAAGTCCAGATCGTACATGAAAATCTAAATCAAATAAACATAAGTTAAGTTAGATACTTGTGTTCATATATACAAGTAACTAAAAAGAAAACAGATGATAATGTAAGATTGAAAATAAGAATAATATAATAGTATTCTGTTGAAGAAAAGTTGTTTCCGGATCGGGATCAACTCTTCCACTTGTTTAATCAAGTGAAATCTATACACGGCTAAGCGGCGAACTACGTGCATGATAACGTCTTATAAAAGAAGTAGAGAAGGAGGCACAAAGTAGAGGGGAAGAAGAGGAGAGAAATCTTATTCATATGTATGTAATTACAATGGGTTAAGCCTCTTTTTATATAGATAGAAGACTTGGTTCCCAAGATATGTAAACCCTAATCTTAGACACGAAGGGCATCTTAGTAAATAGATATTTGGTTTATAACACAAAGAATAATACTAACCTAAGCAGTGCATTTTAAAATTTTAAGTTTATACTAACCAACTAAAACTGAAAAATAAAGGAAACAATTGATCCACAATTAAGTATTATGGTTCATTTTACTTCTTAGTTCCTAATTATTAATCATCTTCCTCCATGTTAATCATCTCATCATGATCTTCTTCGTTATCTTCCAAAAAAGTTCCTCGATCGATATAATAGGTTATGGTATGGGCGGGTATGGGGTGGGGACCTTAATCCCATCCCCACATCACTACTTTCCGAGGATTCCGCACCCGTCCCGTTCCCCGTTTATACGGGTAAAACCCTAACCCATAGGGGCGGATCCCCACGGGGATGGGTTTGGGTGGGCAAATTGCCATCCCTATCTCCATCCCCAATATTTTACCACAAGACACCGGGCTGACCCGAAAATCCTCTGTCAACATTTTTTTTTTCTTTCAACCATATTTTTGGGTTTGGTGTGACGTGGTTTTTCCTCGCCCCGTCATGCATTTTTGATTCGGTATTGCGGGCCCGTCGCGTCGCGATACATTTTGGATTTGGTGTGACTCGCTTCCTCTCGCACCACTCCGATGCATTTTTTATTTGGTGTCGCTACGGCTTCACCTTGTCCCGTCACGATGCAATTTTTATTTTGTGTGCTCGGCTTCGCCTCGCCTCGTGCCGATACATATTTCATTTGGTATGGCTCGGCTTCGCCTCGCCCCGTCGATCAGGATTTTTCAATTGGTGTGGCTTGACTTCGCCTCGCCCCGTCCCAAATATTTTCATTTTTATCTCGTTTGGATCTAAAAATGAACAGCCAAATAATTGGAGCATGAGTTATTTTATAAAATATGCATCGGAGATAAGAGATGGAGATAACAAAATGCGAGCATGCGAAGAGATGGAGCCTCAGTTGGAGTATGAGCTATTTTATACTCAAGTGAAGTATAACTTTAATGAATGAATTCACACCACTGTAAAATGGGAGATAAGAGATGCCTCGGTTTATTAGTAACGCCATTAGTGTTATGTGCTACATCCTACTGCATCATTCAATACTTATAGATATTCATTGATTAGATTCCTTGTTGGCTATCTTCTTCCACGCCATTTCAAATAGATTGCTTCAAGATTATGTAGACAATTGGTTAAAAATATCAAAACATTTTAACATTCTTTCACATGTACAGTAAGCAACAATACAGGTACATAAAGACCTACTCAAATAAGACTTTACCATAAATAAAGTAGAAGTCTATGGGTATGTCTTCCTTGGTGTCGTTTCCTCTTCGTCCACTGACAAATAAAGCTTTGCAAGTTCAAATAAAAGGAAATCATCCCGGATTCGTTGCTTCAGATGCGTTCAAGGTGGACGCAACTCTGCTTTACACACTTATTCTTTTTTCCAATGGTGCATCCTTCTTGTAAAAATGGTTGCCTCCATTTGTACACCATATTGCTTAATATGTGCAAAATTCATTAGTTTCTTTTGATATCGTGTCAAGAACTGCAATCCATTAATAAGCTAACTATAACTCAAATAGAGAGAAACAAACACAGTTATAAATAAACTATTAAAACCTTGGGATTTCAAACTATGCAATAAAAGTCTGTATTCATAGTCTCATCTTGTTTCCATGAATTGAGTGTTTCCAATTCTGATCCCTAGATGTTCAACTATCAATTGTCTGTTGCTTAGCTGATGATACTCCTCTGTTAGCAATTGTGTCAAAAGTCTAAGTACCAATTGTGTTCGATGTTGGTGCCACACTGCCAGTATCTACTCGGTGAAATATGTGTGCATCTTCTACTTCACTTTGGACCCTATAACTACCCTACTTAAAGTTTTTGCGCCATTAATACTCCTGACCCATTAAACTTCCTTCCAAAGCTGCCGCCATGGGTAAGTACATGTTAGCTCTTGCTTAGAAGGCATGTACTCATTGTGCTTTTCGGTGTCCCACGTGTCAAGTGCTGTAACTTCCTTCCAAAGCTGCCGCCATAGAATCATCGACTCATAGGTATATTATCATATTCTTTCTGGACGCCTAATCATTTTTCACAAAAGACCAAAATCAAAATTAAACGATCCCCACAACTGATCCAGAGAAAAACAAACACAATCTAAGGCTGAAAAGAAAATAATAGTTAGGAGAAAAATAAAACTATATTGTGGCTTGATGCAGTTTCTAGTACCAAAATCAATAAATGGTGGGTGACTAAAAATACGTTCAAATATAACATCCAACAAGATGATAATTGAAACTCAATTCCGAATTCTCATTCATTCTGACCCCACAAATTGATGATGTGGACAATTCTGGTGAGAGTATTCCAAAATGGAGCTCTCTCATTGATTTTGGCCCCACACCAATTAAGACTTAATATACTTTTACACCAGACTTACACCAGACTTACACCTTCCACTAAACCCACTACCAACTCCATCAAAATTAACCGTGTAAAAAAACAGAAAAAAAAAAAAAAAAAAACCGTGTAAAGCCACTAAGCTCACTTCCTCGACCAAATCCTTCAATAATTCTTTTGCATCTTACTGCTCCAAATGTTCTTCCGAATCAGTTCACACATGAAAGTAGGATTTCAATTCATACGGAGGTTGGTTTGATTTCTACAACTTTAGTTTAGATTTAGATTGTAATGTTCCAATATTATTGTGCGGTTTTTCACAATTTTTCAATTGATATGGGTAGTTCAATTGACGCATTATTCTCCAGGTATTAGATGAAGGATTCCATCTATTTAAACTGAATCAAATACACTGTGCTTCTTACAACATTTGATATATTTCAGGTAGTGACTATGTCTCTTTATTCACTATTTATTTACCAAATTTTGATTTCAAATTAATCTCTGTTTGAAACTTATAGAGATATATCTATCAAAATTTTGGTTTCAAGTTGAGCACTCGAAGCATTATGTTCAATATCTGGTTATTTTCAAAGAGCAAACTAACGCACTTTAACTGTTTGTTAAAATGCCAAGCAGAATTTCATCACAAATTCCACTGTTTTATGATACAATCAATAACTTTGAGGCTAAGATTTAGGTAATTCTATTCTTCTTTTATTCAGATTTGCGGTTCCACTTTCAGTTTTTTTTTTTTTTTTTTTTTTTTTTTTTTGTTTTGATTTTGTGATTTTCATGAAATGAGTATACATTTTCACTTTATTAACAACTGTTGTTCTTGGGTGTAAATATTTTCATGAAATGAGTATAATTTAATTTTTCAAACTCTTAGTATGAAGTTCTGCGTTCCAAATTTGAGATCTTGGAATGTATTTGTATCTTGCAAAGCAGCCATTAGTTTTTTCTTTTTCTTTATTTGTATGCAGTTGTTCTTTTCACTCATAGCATGTTTAATTTTCTTTCAGCTTGGAAGAGCTGTAACTTTGCAGAAAATGCTCGAGTCTTTCACTTAGTGGTTTCGATAAAGCATATTAATCATTTTTATAAATGTACGACTTACTTCAAAGATGATATGTGTTCAACGCATTCCATTTGTAAAAGTTTCAGTGTGGTAATATTTGATCAACTGCCTAAGAATTTAATGTCATTATGATGTACTTGAAGCTGTAAGATTCTCCAAAGTGCGCTTGCTCTAAGATGTGGTTTCACCTTTCAGTGTGGGTATTCTGTAATCAACTGGGCTTAATATATGATTACAATGTATACTTGATCAGCGACCAAAACTTACGTAATAATTTAGTAAACATGTAAGACTTGCCAAAATGCCCTTGCTCTATATAGTTTCACCTTCTCAGTACTCACTATTCAGTTTATTAGTTGTTTTTTTACTTGCTATCAATAGTCAACCTTTGTTTGAACATGTTGGATTCCAAAAAGGAATGAAGCCGTGCAGGATATTGAGAAACACTTGGTAATGTCATTGTACAGGTATCTTGCGGTTAAGAGCTAAAAGCAATGCGAATGCTAGAGATTGGGTTGTAGGTTAAGGCCTCCTGAAGGTTGGCGCTCATGATTTTGGTTCTTTAATTTGATCCACCAAGGGGCTTGATTGAAGATGGAAGCCAGGCTCGATGGATTGTCGATGGACAAGTAGCATCTCAAGCAATTCAATTAGCCGTTGAGGAACAACGTCGAGAGGTTAACAATCAGCTGTAATGCAGATTTCTCCTCTTGAAATTGATTAGAAAAAATTATAAAGGTATTGAGATTTTTGTTAAGTACTTACTGCAGGGATGGTGATGTGCCCAAAACTATATTTGAGACTTCCTTTCAATACACAATAGAGTCTAGACTTGAGGCGACAATTGAAGCAAAATACAAAGGAGTTCAGGTACTTCTCCCTCACACCTAGAAATCCCTTTTATTGTTGATTTTTTTCTTTTTTGTTTCTAAGTTTGGCAGTACTACTATCCGGTGATGTGCATGCTGCCAAGGGAATAACAAATTCTGCTCATTTCCTTTATACTCATATGAAAAACTTGAACAATGTCTCTTTCTCCAGGATAGCAAAGTAGCAATCGTATTTTTTTTACTTGATGGCTTATGACTGGAGTTTGGCTCTAGCATCAAAATGAGAAAAAATAACTCCAGATAAATTTCTGACCAAAATGGAAGAATGGCTTATGCGGGCCATCTGTAATGTATCCAATCATTGATTCAGTTATTACTGTGTAGTATGTATCTGTGTAGCCTTTGGCCATTTTGTAAAGATGCTAATTTTAATTAGTGCCTATATGAATAAAATTAAAATTCTTTTGAAATAATAAATAGCAATATTCTCACATATTTCGGATGTGAAAATACATAAGGTGCACGCGTAACACTATCAAAATGCACAGGCAGAAAATAATTTTACAACCCGGTGCGAAGCACGGGTTATTATCTAGTCTTTACCAAGATTGCTTGTCCATTTGTCAGTAGATTCCTGCCATTTCGAATGCTTCTACCACCTGGTTCACAATTGAAAAAGGAGTATGAGACAGGAATGAGGCTAGGCATTGAAAAGTTAAAAACCTTAGACGGAGATAACATAGGAGGTTACTAGGATGGATCAATTCCATAAACAAAAAATAGTGCCAGAATTAAACATTGGGATCAGTTTCTCGGTTCAATCTTCAAAGGAAATCCGCCCATCTAACATAAAAGTGTCAATCACACCAGAAAAAAGGGAAGCAAATACAAATAAAAGCTCCCGTCTTTTCCTATCTGCAGATCTGTATTCAAGAAAAAAAGATAATCAATGATAAGTGATCGAGTAAATCATACATAATACCGCTACTCAATCCACACTTGTACATGGTTACTGACTTACACCCAAAGTTGAGAGAAATAATAGGATAATAGTGATTTTACCTGTGATTTCATGTGCTCTCTTGAAGAGAGAAAGAAATCAGATTTTTCCTGAATGTGGAAAGAGAATAAGAGAGAACTGGAAAACTTAATTTTCTCCGCACCGCAAACCCTGAATTAGTTTAAGAGTTATGATAAAATATCCCTATTTTATCCTGATTTGCAACATGCAATCAATATGAAAATGCAATCCCCTTGCTTCAATAATAACAACATCTGATGCAGGTTGCAAATGCGTGCGGCTTTCAATTCCCTATTTAATCAATATGTTAGTTTAAATAGGGAACAATTTTTTTTTCACTCTCCATGTTCTACGATCTGAAATAAAGTTAAGTTGGGGGTAATGAGATTCTTTTTTTTTTCTTTTTTTTTTCTGTCAAGAAAACCATAGCGAAACTGAGACTGGATAAAAAATACAAATACCTTATCATAGTCGAATCTACCACAACCCCATCTCAAACTCCGACTCTTTGTAGTCTCTGCAATGAAAAGAATGAACCTTTTCAAGTATCACAAACCAAATGAGATACGCAATAAGAAATAAATAGTGATAGATTACCTTGTACTTCAAGCTGTGACTTAAGCCTCGTAATTGAAAAGGCTTGACGATTTACATTGCATATGCTTGACTACAACAGACTATTGAAGCAGCAGCAACCATACAATTGAGTTTGTATCATCCTGTTTAATATGAATATCTTTCATTCTTTTATATCTAAACTACTCCCTCCGTTACTTTTTAATGTTTGGTTTATAAATAAATATTTCAAAAATAAAATACATTTAAATTGGAAAAGTCAAACGTTCTTTTAGTTTTTTAAGGACCACTTTTCTCTTAACTTCTTTTACGATGTCAGTGTAATGGGCCTTTCACTTTTTACTTTTCACAAGTGTCATAAGCGACCATTTCAATTCACTTTTATTGACAAGTGTCATGCGGACCACTTTGAATGATTAGTTTTCAATTTCCTTAATTTTCTCTAAAACCAAACCAAATTTTTAAAAATGTGAGGGAGTAATAAAATATGCAATTGCTAAGAATTTGAATGATCATGGACAAAATTAAAAAAATAATTTATATAATTAAAAAAAACACAATGTCTATATGACATTACAATTCAAATCAAGACGTGTTAGGGAGATAACAATTGTTCCTGCCATCAAATCATCTTGAAGATTAGGAGGCGTCCTACGGATTTCATTAATAATGGTGCAAAACAATTTTTTTTTTTTGATAAGAAGACAATTTATTTATGTATTAGAGGAAGTGTGCAAAATATACAAAGTAGGATGAAAGCCAAGTTTGGCTCTTTCTAGGATACTAGATCTTACATTTTCATTCGCATTCTCTAGTGAGAAGTACTTAATTCTCCTAGTCCTTACTTCCTTAGCTAGTTTGTCTTCGAAATCTACATGTTTCCTAGATTTGTGCATAAAATAAACCGAATGATAATTTACAATGGAAAATTTGCATCTATAGATGCTATTTTGAGACCTCCATGAATGAGCTTCAGGACTGTCCTCTCCTTTTAAAATCTTCATTAAGACTTGGCAGTCATTAACTATGCAACAATTTTGGAGCTTCAATTCCTTCATCCATTTGATGGCCTCAAATCGACTTTGGCTTCATTAAAGGGGCGGAGGCCCGGCCACTTCTGCACGACATTGCTTCCGTTGCCTGCATTATCCAAGATAGATATGGCATATCCCATTGTGAAATCATCTTCAGAAAAGGAAGCATCAAACATGAGAAACCAATCATAGTCTTTTCTCCTGTGCACATTGCTATCGCTGATAGGTATCTTAGTAGTATCAAGAACCTTATTGGCTTTATTGTCCCTACTGGAATTGAAATTTAGGTAGAATGTTCTAATGCTATCAATTAACTTGTTCACATTAGCTTGATTATTATCAAACTTTACACTGTTTCTAAATTTCCATATGGACCAAATTATGAAAGTAATCTGGTTATGCTTGTTAGTTAGCTTTCTATCATTCATCCAAAATTTAAACCAATCCATGATTTTAGTAATTCCATTGAGAACATAAATGACCTTAAGATCAAAAGCATCCCACACTTTCCTAGCCATGTCACAGTGAACAAACAAATGCATTTCATTTTCTATTTCAACGTTATCACACAACATACAATAAGGATCAGAATCTTTCACATATTTAGACATATTATTTCCCAGAGCAAGAGCATTAGACACAACTTTCCAACAAAACATATTAATTCTAGGCAACAAATTAAGCTTCCATAATTGTTTCCAAAACCTAGCTTCATCCTTTTCAAAACTCAGTTTTGTCAGAAAGTTATACACTGATTTAGTATTAATATTCCCTGAAGTAGTAGACTTCCATCTAATTTTGTCCTGCATGTGGATATTTGTAGCGATTGAATTAAAAGCACCATGGAAAGACACATCAATATATTTGAGAATAGTGTTCATGTTCCAACTCCCATCTGAACTCATTAAATCACACACATTAACAGGCATGTTGCAATCATTAGCAATAGGCTTTAGAAGCTGAACCTGCTTGGGTAACCAAAAATCAGTCCAAATATTGGTTGATTTCCCATCATTAATCTGGTAAACGTGGTTGGAACTAATAATGTTAAGACCTTTACGCAGACTAGTCCAAATCCAGGAAATCCTATTCTTTCTAGCTTTCTTAAGAGGGTTTTGGTCTCTAAAATATTTATGTTTAAGAATTTTAGCCCATAGCTGATCTTGGTTATGTAAAAGCCTCCAGGCCAATCTAGTGATTAAGGCAAGATTATGTTTATGGGGGTTTCTAATCCCTAGACCGCCTTGTCGTGGCTATACTTATCTACTAATAGAAACTTAAATAAAATCCTCAAAACATTTACCTTTCCCTATGAAGAGGCACATCAAGTTCAAGATTTTCATCCAGAGTAATGTCCAATCCTGCAAAGCAAATAAATAAGATAAAATACAGTATTAGTCAAAGTAGACGAAACGTAACTATTGTATTGATTACCTCCCAACATAATCACAAAGATAGAAGTTTTAGGGTTTATGGAGAAAGTGGTCAAAATAATCACTAATATATATGTCCATCCTAGTTATCCCGGTGGTATCATACTCCTGCAGATTAGTGAAAACAAAAAGGTACCACAAATCAAAGTTAGCGAAGAGACAAAAAGGAATTTGGATCGTACTTTCCATCGATTAAGGGGCTTCTTTTCTCTTTAAATACTTTAGATCATTAAAAAGGAATAATGACCAATGGTCGATCAGCGAAAGAACAAACAAAAAAAAAACCTAACTGTTTTTGTTCTTCTAATTATTCATAATGGAATTTTATGTTTTTTTTCTTTTGTTCCCGGAAAATCTGTTTTTTCCCTTTTATGCCGTTTTTTTAACCGGAAAAAGATATTTGAGGAAAAGTGGAATGGAGAATTTTCAAGAGGGCGGGGACGCTCACCCAAGGGTGGGTATTCTCACCACGCGAGGTGGAGCCTTATATGACTTAGGGGTTTAAAGGGTTTGATTCCCAAGTTAGAAGTCGATTTGTCTGCCTTTAGTAAATGCCCAGGCTGCCTACATAAACCATCCCTGTTGCCGGTGGATTTTCAACTATACCCCTCTCTCTACTATAAATAAAACTCGCTGAATTTGGGAAACTGTCAACGGCATCATAATCATCGAGAACTCATACCATGGGAGAAGTATCGTATTCTTCAGCAACCGCCATTAATTCCACCAACATTGGTTTTCAGGTTTGTTTCGCTATCTTTCTAGGGTTCTTCATTATTAGTATCCTTTCTAACCCAATTATCAATTCCTTCTTAGTTTTTCTGATGAATTTTTCTCTCTCACAAACAGCTATTAAAGAAGAGTGGATGGAAAGAAGGAACTGGACTCGGTGCTTCAGAACAGGTAATTTTTCTTATTCTTCCCGATATTTCCCGTTTAATAGATGAATTGATTTGAAATTATAGTGTTCCGATGATCAATTAGGGTTTTTTACCCCTAATTTTCTTAGTATACCTGTTTTTAGAAGGTCCATAGATCGAATCTTCTCAGTGAAGTTATTCTCAAATGGTATAACTTACTGTGTAGGGATTATATAGTTTTTTTTTTTTTTTTTTTTTTGTCTAGCTGAGCATTTGAGAATTCATCCTCAATGGTGGGTACTTTGGGGAGCTATGTCCAGTTGACTCTTTACTCCATAGAAAGACATGGAGAATGGTGAATATGTAGGTAGAAATGTACAGAATTGATAATGGGGCATTCAGGATGATAGGAGGAAGAGCCATTTGGTAGAATAGCAAGTTACCGGGAAGTTGTGGTTGGGAGAGAGGGTGTAAGAGAGTTGAGTGGGAGGATTGACAAAGTTACTTTGCTTTGCAAGATTTGCTGAACAAAACTTCAGTAGTTAATGACACTGCTGGGCATCTTTCTATCTAATGGATAAATTAGGGGAACCATTCAGTAGCGAAGATTTTTGTTTACCATCGTTTTTGTTGGGTAAACTATCTAGAGAATAAATCAAAAGGTCCTTCAGTTCCATTTTTCGTCAGTGTTCATTTATATTTCTATTTCAAACTCTCTTTATGTTTTAGATTGTCTTTGAAATTGGTGTAGGGGAGAGAGTTAATTAGCTGCTTTACTAACAGGGAAGGCTAGATCCAATCTACGTGCATGTAAAGAATGACAAGGCGGGCCTTGGAGGATACAATAGAGAAGAAAGTGAAGCTGCTTACGAAAATCCGGCCTCGAGATGGAAAAGTGAAATTGTGAGTCTCTGCCTCCTCCCTTCCGCTTTTAGTTCTAATCTCTTCTTAAGATAACTGTTTCTGAACAATTGCAGGCTGATAATAGTTATAAGGAGCAACCTTTAATAATGGGAGACAGATTTGGTGCATGTAATTCAACCTCCATCAACTCCAGTAATATAGGGTTTCAGGTCTCTTCTTCTCTCCCCCTTTTGAGATTAAGTGCTTAGTTTTTTGCAGATACCTGTATGGCTTTTATTGTGTTCATTCATAAGATAGTTTGTTCTCACATTTTAAAGGTGTTTGCCAACAGCTTTTGAAGAAGTGTGGATGGAAAGAAGGGACTGGTCTTGGTGTTTCAGAGCAGGTACATATTCGTGTTTTCTTTTTTCGTTTTTGTAAGCTCGTAAAATGGAAAGTTCTACTGATCTAAGGAGTTTATGATCCAATCTTCTCAAGCAAGTAATGTCATCATGTAACAGGGAATGTTGGAACCAATAGAAGGGCATATAAAGAACGACAAATCTGGCGTTGGTTTGGAAAAAGTAAACAATAAGTTGGTGGAACGTCCCGCCTCTAAAGGGAAACGTCAAACTGTGAGTATCAATTTCTTTGCTATTTTTCTAGGCTAAAAAGGGAAAAAGATTTGTTATTCTTCTAGACCTCTTCTTGCTTATATGCTTTAGTTGTTATCGTCATATCAGCTAAGCTTAGACTTAATAGAGGGCTTGAGTATTTGAGCTAATTTAGAAAGAAATTAGTGACCTTTACTGCAGTGATTAACTAACCTTGAAATATTATTATCTCATTCTTGAGTGTCCCTATACTTCACGAGCTTTCCTATACTTTGACTGACATAGTTTTACTGCAATTCTCTACAAGCACCCTTTAAAAGGTTTCCTACTAGCATAGTGACACTGGTATTGAAGTGTGTACGTTGCTTTCTGTGTGCAATGCTGGCTACTGATTTCATTTGGTTCCTATGTAATTTTCCCTACGAACATGAACTTTGTTTCATTTAGCAAACGACGCCAATAATAGGATACTTATCTTTCTTTTTGTAACGTTGCAGGAGCCTTCCCAAACTCAGAAGCAAACCAAAAAGCCTCCAAAAGGATGAAGAAAATGCTGGAAGAAGAAAACGCTCTCAAGAAAGGGGTTTGAAATAGCCTTTTTCAGAGAGTTCTGGCCCGATAATGTCTAAAGCAGCATCCAGAAAAAGGAAATCACCAGCTCTATAAACTTGGATCAGATAAGAGGAAGCAGATCTTAGTAACTCATCCCATTGTGCGGAAATCATGTGGATTCATTGGAAGTGTGTTGTCTGAGAGGAATACTTATAGGGTCAGTGCTAGCGGCAATCTAATTTCACTATGTTGTACGAATTTGTACAGTTTTACTTTCTTTTGTCCAAGTTTGCTGTTAACTCTAAAAATCCGACTGTTTTAGTTTGTTGTCAACTCTAATTTCATTTTTTTAACACACCATAATGTTGGTTCCTTTCTGATTTTGTATACAAATAGTTGCAATCACAGCATGACTGTTACTACTGATTCTTTTGCCAACACAACCAAGGTCAAGCACCAGAAGTTAAGAAAAATAGTTAAGAAAAAATCAATGTAGGGTGACTGACAACACTTCAGATGTCCTTAAATTTCTTGTTTACTTGTGCATTTTTCTTGTGCATTTTTCTTGATTCTGAGAAAGTTTATTTCCTCCTTTTTTGGGCTTCCTGTAACGTGCGCCCAAGGTTTACAGTCTTTTGACGAAAGACTTTCTCATCTTCTATAAAATTTGTAAACAGATTCTGGACAAAGATCAAAATGCCCAAGGAATTCCATTGATGAAATAACTAACTTGATCAAATTTAAAATGCCCAGTCGAGTATTTGGGAAATCATATAATCATATGCTAGGCAAGTCCGGCAGCTGCAAGTCGAACTTTCAATCTTAAGTTCTTAACATTCACAGAAACTAACACGGAAATGTAAAGATATTAGATGATTACAGAACACTCTGACCAAGGCAAGACAGTACTGTCATATGAAGCGGAAAAACTAAGTGTAGATCATTAACCTGGATTGATTGGGGGCCAGACCTTTTAATTGGGGGCCATGCACTAGATGACAAAAAAGGTCACCCAATCCTAATTTGGGTCACCCCTTATAATTTTTTTTTTTAAATGGCTAAAATGCCCCTTAGTGATTAGTATTAAGAATTAATTAACTTGATTAGTGTGGTAATTGTGTTTAGATAAAAATCTGATTTTAGGATAAAAATTTGTGGAGATTTTATTTTTGGGTTTTATGTGTTGAGAAGAAGAGGAGAAGTTTTTGAGTGGAAAAATTAGGGTTT
>JAJJWW010000728.1:0-85540 GCA_023531295.1 Papaver armeniacum | reverse complement strand
GTTAACCAACTAACGAACTCAATCCTTGAAGCTTTCGCTGTACAACTCTGATCTGTCTCTGAAACTGAAAGTGGGAATGCGTGAGCACATCATCCCTAAAAGGGGTGCCCATTAGAAATAACATTTAACTTTCAAGTAATCACTGAAATGATCTGGAAAACAATACATGTTTTTCCTAAACATTAAAAGACAAACAATTCACAGATTTAAACAATCATGTATATGGAACTAACTTCTTATGCGAACAATGTATAATATTTGTGCTAACCACACTCAATAATAATATGGCGGTGTATCGCCCTAGCCATTGCATAAAAGCTGAAAGTAAGTAGGTATAAAAGAAGGAGCAGTATCCTATATACCATAGATGGAAAATCTTATTTTCCAAGCATTCAAATGGAAATTCTTATTTCCCAAACAATTCATAGAGACAAACAAAGCATTAAAGAAATAACAGAACTTTCGGAATTTAAATTAAACAATGCATTGAAAGCACAACCAGATAATGAATGAATTTTATAAACATAAACTCTTGTAAAAGAAAACAACAATAATCACAACAGAGTTAAATGTAAATTCCCACCTCTTTTGATGACATGCCTCACCTACCTCGAGATCCACGATCCACTGGTTCATCCTTGAATCGATCGTTGTTAATAAAGACTAACTGTTAATCACACAAGAATCTAAAAATCTAGCCAAAAAGGCTCACACAAGGCTCATAACATAATTCATACAAGTTCCAGTTATAAGCTAAGTGATTCTAAGAATCTAATGATTCTAAGCCCATTATGGTATCTCATTCTCTACCTTTAACATAACTAAGAGTTTACAAATCCAATTAGATTGGTTCAATAGTTCATTTTCTAAGTCTTAAGAATATCTACAACTTGGTAGAAGAATACAAAGGCCAATTCGGACCATAAGGGGTCCAAACAATCAAAGTATGAAAACTATGCCTAAGCCCAAGTCCATTAATTCGGCCTATTAATCTAAGGCCTGGTCCATCTGGTAAACTAACAGTCTCTAACGGTCATCTAACAGTCAACGGGTCTCTAACAGTCAACGTCTAAGGTCAGGTCAAAAGTCACATGAATCGGTCAAAGGTCATGGTCAAGTCAGGTTCTGGTCTACTAAGTCAAACCAACTCAACTCTGGTTAACAAGGGTAACTCGACTCAGTCATATAACTAAGTCAGCTAAAAGAAAACGAGTTAGACTGACTAAGTTTAGTCAGATAATCCAAAGGTTCTAACACATCTACAATTCTAACCTCAGTTCAACTTCAATCTATTTCATTACAACATCAATTCATTCATTCTTAAATAAACTTTGAATTCCAATTACAAATGCAAACTAGTTTACCTGCAAATGCAGCTTTAAGCTTTTCCCAACAGTTACTAACTATAATCCTACAACTATCATATCAGTTCAACTTACTCTCTTAACTCAACATACAACAACACCACTATAACTGCAGGTTCAATCCAACTACAAACCAACACCACCTGTAACTCTACCAGCACATCTCATTCCAGTACTTTTAACTTCAGCTGAGACTCAATACCATTCCATCATCTCGCAAATAACACCAACACCTGTAGAACAAGCTTATATCTCAATATCCTCTCAACACACACAAGATCCACTAACTTAGAATTATATCATCACAATCATTCAACCCAAACTTAGCTCAATCTGAGACTCATCACCATCTATATTCATTTTCACCACAAGCTACAACAATATCTTTATCTCAGAATTTCCAATCTCACCCACAATCTGTATCATTTATTCATATACTTATTTCATGTAATTCAACACAATCCCAGACTACCATTACAACTTCACCCACACTACAACTCCAACTCTTTTCACTGAGATTTCATTCTACATATAAATCATTTACACTGTTCACCAGAATCATCTTTTCTAACTTCTATCTCAATCACCAGTTCCAAAATCACATTCACAAGCTAAAATCCCCAATTGTGACCTACACTCCATGTCATACTCATTTATTTCTTGACCTCTAGTTTCTCAGAAATATCTTCATCCATTCATAACGAACCCTAAATTGATACATCTGCAATTTCTATCAAAACCCTAAGTTGCAGGAATTAAATCACCGAATTCAAATTCATAATAAAAGAATCTCACTGATGTACCTTCTCTCGACTTCATGAGTTCAATAAACCCCAGCACCGCCATCAATCTCTTCTTATAAATTTTCTCTGAATTTTCTCATGAAACCGTAACTCTTCAATTCAACCTATTCTTCAACTTCAAACTCTAATTCAGGTTAAACCCATCTCTAATCATCCTTCTATAACATAAATCTCATCTTTGAATTCTTCTAGAAACCCTAGCTTTTCAGATCATCACCCAAACAACTTCAGAACTTCAATTGAACTTAAACCCATGATTCTTCAACTCACCAACCACTCGATTTGTATCTTAATTCAGAACAACTCAAAGTCTAGACTTAAATCCCTAATTTCTGTTTTTATGAATCAACAACACTGTCATCTCTTCATCAACGACAGCAGCATCTTCTAGTTCATCTTCTCTAACTCGCCGATGGACTCTCTTTCTCAAACCAACTCTCAAAATTATCACTCAACTTCTACAGAGAAAGAACAGAGGAGCAGGAGAAGAAAAGAGAAATGGGAAGAAGAAGAAAGAAGAAATAAGAAGATAAGAAACTCTTCTCAGTTTGGTTTAGATAATACCAAGTACAAATTACTGATACATCCAACGAGTTGGATATGGGCAACCCAGGTCGGCTTGGATGCAAAATACTATTTTGCCCTTCATACGTATCTTCTTCATCTGATATCCGATTGACACGTTCGAGTAGTCCATTCCGCTTAACTTTTCGAGATCTATCTAACGACACTAGTTTCGTATCTAGATCGTTGTTAGATTAATTTCTATTAATTAACGTTCGTGTTAAACTAATCGAGTTATTATCGGCTAAGACGTCTCTTGACTATTGCTAGACCAGTCAAATAGCGTTGACAAGCTTGAGGGTCCTTACATACTCTATCTCCTATCTTGAGACAAAAGTCGTTTTGCTATATAGACTTTGATTATACACATTTGCTATTTCGAGCCGAGTTTATCTCGCTCATCTATTTCTCGAAATATGTGTTGGTAAGCCTTCGCTTTGACCAAGTTCATCTTTACCCAGTGACGAAAGTCATGTTATGTTTCAATTACTTGAAAATGGCTTTGACGAAAAATAGTTTGTGAATAACAACTATATAAAGTCCTCTAAGAATATTTCAATGATTGAAATGAGAGTTTAGATTATATAACCATTGTTGGATATAAGCATTGTGTGGAAACACATACATGTATAAGTCATTATTCCTTGAACCGAAGTATGTGTACTTTGCTGCTCATGAAACTGGAACAAGAGTCCGCAAACCCAGTCCGTGTACTGTCGTAGGTTCTCTTCCCGAGAAAATCTGCTGGAGTTTCTAAACTTGTTACAAACTTATTCCGGGTACTTAAGTCCGCGTACCTAGTCCGCGTACTTAGGTATTAACTAAGGAATGCAACTTGGAAAACTGTGGCTATAAAGTTCATGAATCGATTCGAGTGAATCAAATTGTTTTTGCTTCGATTGTTTCTTATTTACTTTTATAAGATCTAAGCAATTGAACAACTCTCTAACTAGTTCATTTGAGTCATTTGAACTACTTGTGGTGAAGAAGAATATGGTTAATATGAAAGTGCTCATATGGCTAACCATTTGGTTAACTACTGTTGAACCAACAAATGTACATGTTTGGGTACGGTTACACAAAACTAAAAACGTGCATTTCATTTGTGTGTAACAAGCTAAGTTTTCGATCTAAAGGTTGAAAGATATTAGCTTAAATCTAATTAGGTTTTCATCTAACGGTGAATATTGAATGCTTTGTTACTAAGCTAACATTGATTGAAAATCCTAATTTGAAAGACTATATAAAGGAGAACTCTAGCAACTGGGAAACCTAATCCCAACACCTCCTGTGTGATACTAGTTGTATAAGCTAGAGTCGATTCTCTTTTAACCTTAGGTTTCTACCGAGACCCTGTAGGTTAACGACTTGAAGACTTCATTTGGATTGTGAAGCCAGACCGATACTACTTTCTTGTAGTTGTGTGATATGATCTTGTTGTTTCTATCGTATTGATTACTATCGTAACGATTGGCTTGAGATTGATATCTCCGATAGGCAATATATAAAAGTAATCACAAACACCTTCGTCTCATCATTTGTGATTCCAAAATATCTTCTTTCGCCGCGTCGATTAAGATTATGGTGAGGTGATTGATAATAATAGGTTGTTCTTATGGAATATAAGTCCGGGTTATCAATTGGTTCCTGTTCACCTTGATTTATCAAAAGACGGAACAAAACTCTTAGGTATTTCTGTGGGAGACAGATTTATCTATTACCGTCGACTTTTCTGTGTGATACAGATTTGTTTATTAAAGTCTTCGACTTTGGGTCGTAGTAACTCTTAGTTGTGGGTGAGATCAGCTAAGGGAATCAAGTGCGTAGTATCCTTCTGGGATCAGAGACGTAAGGAGCGCAACTGTACCTTGGATCAGTGTGAGATTCATTGGGTTTAAACTACAGTCCAGACCGAAGTTAGTTTGTAGTAGGCTAGTGTGTGTAGCGGCTTAATACAGTGTGTGTTCAATCTGGACTAGGTCCCGGGGTTTTTCTGCATTTTCGGTTTCCTCGTTAACAAAATTCTGGTGTCTGTGTTATTTCTATTCCGCATTATATTTTGTTATATAATTGAAATATCACAGGTTGTGCGTTAAGATCAATCAATTAGAATATCCAACCTTTGGTTGTTAATTTACATTGATTGACACTTGAACATTGGTCTTTGGTACCGTTCATGTTAATTTCTCTTGTATTCAATTAGACTCGCAGATTTCTATTTGCTTGAGTAAGTATTGAATCGAGAAATTGAGATATAACTCTTTGATATACTTTTTATTAAGATTGAGTCTGAATGTCTAGTTGATTCTCTTAAAAGTATATTGGAGTTAGTCCATACAGATTGCTAAGCGAAATATTGGGTGTGGTTGTTGTACCCCCGCTTTTTCAGTATACTTAAGGCTCCAGCCATATAGGCAATCATCAGTACAGCTAAGGAGGAACCTTAAACTTGCTGCAAAAAAATTTGGTCCTTACCAAGTGATTGAAAGGATAGGGAAAGTGGCTTATAAAGTACAGCTACCCCCAAGGTCAAAGATTCATTCCACTTTCCATGTCTCTCAGTTGAAGGCCAAGCTGGGTCAAGGTGCTCTTCCGCAAACTGCTCTGCCAACCCTTGACAAGAATGGTGAAATGAAGATGAAACCCCTCAAGGTACTGGCCACTAGGCAAAGCAAGAAGAACAACCACATAGTCTCGCAGGTGCTGGTTCAATGGGAACACCTCCTACCTCAAGATGCAACTTGGGAAGACAGAGAATTCATGGCTAGCCAGTTCCCAAAACTGATCCTTGAGGACAAGGATTTGTTGGAGTAGAGGGTATTGTCAGGACCCTAAGTTATTTTTTGAGTGCGTTAAGGGCAGACCCCGTGTTTTGGGCACCCATTAGGGTTAGGCAATTATTAGTAATTATTAGTTAATTAATTACGTATTAGCCGTTACTAATCATGAGTTAGTTACATGCATGTGTGTGACTCGCACGACTACTCATTAGGGTTTAGTTTATATTTCCTCACTGTTGAGATTGTAAGGCTGAAAATTATTAATCGAAAAACCCTTATCTTCTCCTCATCTTCACTGTTCTTATCTTCCTAGAGCTGTTCTGTGCCGTTTGTGAGGTAGATCCTTACATTCTCTGACTTAGTAATCTTCGTTCTTTGTTCTTAATCGTTCATGTATTTTAAAATCTATTAGTTTTGCGTTTTCGATTTACCTTAAATCCTCTAACTGATTTGTTTTTTTGTAAGTTTCTTTTTTGTTTTCTCCATTTTAGGTCATGAGCTAATGGAGGTGCAGACATAGAGTTTCAGAGACATCATCATGAGATTTGATAAATCAACAGTGATATTGGAGAAAATTGGTTTATTTGATATTGGGTATGGTTCATTGATACTTCATTCTGGTCTTATCTTATTTTTCAAATGATTCTGAAATTTATTTATAAGGGATATGTGAAGATTAGTCATTCTGAGTATTTTAGGGAGATTGAGATCTTACCTAGTGTAGGGATTTGATTCTAATTTTATTTATTAAAGATTCTTACTTTTTATCAAGTATAATCTTGGGAAGATCTACTTTGGTGATGTTATTTTCTCTCATCATGATGAATTCTGTAAGAAGGTATAATAGGGATTATAGACTTTAATCTTCCTGGGGATTTCTTGTTGGAGTTAATCTACTGCTCCATTGCATTAAAAGATGTGTTTCTTTTTTAATTACACATTAGGATGTATATTTTAATATTAAGATGAAAGGATGTATTTAAAAGATCACTAATGACCTCTTTGATGGTGGGTGGATGGCTCAGAAGCTTTGTTACACTTGGCATAATTCTCTTTTGCTCTCTACTGCACTCTTGATCTTCTGAGTATTGAGAATAAGTATATTGGTATGTTCAGTTTCCTACTCTTATTGGTTAATTCTAAAAGAATGTGTTGTCTAAATAATTATTGCAGACCTATATTCTTAGTTTTCCCAGGAATAATATCTACATCTTTTACTAGTCTAACCCATTATAAATTCCTCAGTATCTCAAGTTTATTTCTCAAACCTTTCTTTTTTTTCTTACTCAAATTTATCTGTATCTTCTAGTAAGTGTTATCAATGGCTATTCCTGCTGCTCAAGTTAGGGTTCTAGACTTAGATGAAGATGTTGAAGAGTTTTCTTTCAGATTTGCTGCTCTTCTTTGTGACAAATATCGTAGCTATCATAAAACTTCTGTTAAGCATTACCTCAATAGAATCTGGATTATCAACTCCTCTGATTTTAAACTTGCTAAACCTTATGTTCAAGGAATGGGTATTCAAAATCTGTTTGTAGTCATGTTTAAGAAAAGTCAAGATAAGGAGTTAGCATGTGCTGCTAGACCTTCTTTACTGTTTGGTCAACTATTTGCTGTTCAACCTTTTAGTGATTTGGAGTCTAATTTTGATCTGGTTTGGGAAACTACTTTAATGCCAGTTCAAATTACTATTCCTACAGATTTGGTTAATAAAGGAAAGGCTAGGGAGGTCTTGGAGCAGATTGGAACCTTTGTTACAGTGGATACTCCAGCATGAAATTTTTATGAAGCAAAGGTTATGGTACCTTTGAACTCTCCTTTGACAAGAAAGGTGGTTTTTAATACTAATAGGAGAACTTACTATATGTCTGCTTTTTACCCAAAGCTTTCTTTTCGTGCTTGCAAGAAATGCTTTGTACTCTACCATGATGAAGATAAATGCAAGGAGATAAAGATGAGAATCTTTGTCAGAGCTTTGCCTGCTCCATCTGCCCGAGCCACGCATGTTGTTGTTACAAAAGTGGTGGCGAGTCATGAATTAGGTGAGAGTTCTGATTCTGCTGGATCTGCTAAAACCAGTGCTGATGCTGCCGTTCTTAATGTGCACTCAAAGCCGTCTGCTTTTTCTGTCAGTCTTCAACCCTCTGGAGCTCTCACAAATAGGGGTTCTTCCTTATTTCCTCAAGTTATTTCCTCTGTTATGCCTGTTGTTTCTTCATTGTCTATTAGGGAACCTGTTAATCATGGTCTACCTTCAGTTACCCATCCTCAATCTTTTTTGAACACTTTTGGTTATTTATCGCCATATGATAGTTACTCTTTTGGAGCTGATGGACCTTTGCATGATAGAAAAGGAAAAAGAACTAGGACTGCTTTTGAATCTATCTTCCTAGGCTCTAGTTCTGTCTCATCCTCTTATTCGATGATGCCTACACCTCGCTGGCCACCTTTGAATTCAGTGCCTCCCTTTACTCCTCCTATTGATGCTTCGTTCAATGCTAGTAGCTTAGGAGTGTCCTCTAGCCTGGGTAATACTGATGCTAATGTGATTTGGTCTGCTTCATGTACTTGTTTCTCTCATACTATCTTTACTTCTTCTGGTTTTATCTTCAACTCTGCTTCAGAAATGAATTACTCCTCTGAATTATTTATGCATACAAGTTTAGAAAATGGTTTTTCGATCAATACTGATCAGAATAGTGATTTTAAAGATGCTATAGTTCTTGAACATGTTCCGTTAGCTTCTCTTCCTCCTGAGCCTGTTTGAAAAGACGAGGGTACACAAATATACCTCAATCTAAAATTTTTCTACCTATAAGTCCTTTCTCCGAAAGTGATTGTCTATGGACTGAGTCGAGACAATACAACTAATCGGTTCACACTTTGTGTGATCGTCTATGGATACGAGATCGAGACAATACGACAACAAGATAACTTGTGTGATTGACTATGGATACAGGATCGAGACAATACAACAACGAAGGATGTTTACTTGATAAAAGGTTCGGACTTAACCAAACACAATAGGATTACTATCAAGTAAATAGGAATTAACGTTTGTGTATTTTACTTCTAATTATAATAAAAACAATTATAACTGCAGAAATAGAAAAGTAAAAGACACAGCAAGATTGTTAATGAGGAAACCGCAAATGCAGAAAAACCCGGGAACCTTGTCCAGAATTGAATACTCTCAGGATTAAGCCGCTATACAAAATCTAAACCAACTTCGTATAGTTGAGACCAAGCAACTAAACCTATAGTTCACCTAGTTCCGTCTGTATCCCTGCACCTCCAACTTGTTAATAAGTCATGCTCTTGGAATAATTCCTTTGGTTCGTATTCCAGACAGTAAAGGAACAACAAATCTGTTCGGTAACAACTCTTTTCAATCAAGTGATATGAGTTTGACAAAAGCTCTTCCGTTTATCCCAATAAACTCCTTTGTCAGGTCCTTAGATCTATCCAATAACAACTACCAAAGTAATTGTCAAGATTTTGTAATCAATACTTTGAATCACAAAGTATTATATTGATGCCGATCTACTCAACTAATCAATCAAATCTACCACAAGGATAAACTGATTATAGTTGGATCATTTTCCAGACGAAACAAGTATTGTGCATACCAAAGATTATGAACCCAAATCAGAAATCTTCTTAGATCTTCAATAAACACCTACACACAATCAACTTGAATCTCTTGTGATCAATCACACACAGAATAGAGTCCGTTAACAATGGATTATCACAAGACGTATTTATATCTACAAACAGTCTGAAGATCCCCGTTGAAACTTCGATCTAGTTTGAGTAAATCTTATATCAGAGAAGATTCTCAAGCATTAAAAAACTAGGTGCAATCAAAGTTCAACAACCGTTAGTCAATCAAATCAATCGAAAACTAATAATAAACCGCAATTATCTAGTTTCCCACCAACGGTACTAATAGAGCTTCTCAATCCCAAAGAAGTCTTTAAACCGAGCGACCGTAAGAGATTTCGCCTAATTAGGTTACTTTCCTCTCAGAATAGGCGGCTCCATCAGTAACAACACAAGTAGGTAGTTTTGCTGGCTCTGAGGATTAGTTTGCTCGAAATGCAAAATTCAATATTTATAGACCAAGGAAGTTTGGACACCAAGGAATTTCCAAAACCGAAAATATTCTCAAGATATGCAATATATTCCAGATTCGGTTTCCATAATTCCTGTAAATTCTTTGTCCAAATAATGACCGAAATCTCAGTAGAAAATCTCCAATTAGTAAATGCACATTACCAATTTTTATTTTCTAATATAAAACTAAAAACCTTAATTAAAAGATTCTCAATTTATTTCGATCCGGGATTCTCCTTTAGCTATTGAGGAATATCTTTGAACAATAAAAGGTAAGCGTTACTGCATGTGTTCAAAGTATGTCGACATCTTAACTTAGTAAATCATCTTTCATATTTACTATATTGGAATCGATTTTCCACACTTCCAAAACGAGTTTAGAATTGGTTCATCTGACTTCCAAGCACTATGTGATTGATTATCTTATCAAATCACCAAACATGGGTTTCACGGTTCTACCACTAGGATCGGTTCCCACATATATATGGTATCTAACTTGTATTTGGTGCACATGTCCATAGGATCGGTTCCCAATAACTAAAAACGTGTTGCACATGTTCACAGGATCGGTTCCCAATAACTTGAAACTTGTTGCACCCCTTACAAGGATTGATTCCCCTTTTGTGATCGGTTGCACCTCTTACTAGGATCGGTTCCCCAATAACTAGAGTTGGTCATACCAATTACAACAAATCGATCATACCATCTCAGGTGATTACTTAAGATCGGTTTTACTTTGTGATAGCAAAAGCTATTGAACTTGATTATTTTTCTTATCAAATCACTTAATGTAAATAAGTTTTCATTCTACCTCCATGTGGGTTCACTAGAATTATCAAATCACCAAACATGGGTTTCATACTCTTCACGTTACCAAAAGTTGGTTAATAAAAGTCATACCAATACAAAAGTCAGGCCTTGTGAATAGTTTTACCAAGAATATAAGCAAGTCATGAGAGGTTATACTAAACACACATATTGGTGATTCAAAAGATATGCAATGAATAACAATACCAATAAGTCTAGAGATTTCCCTTTCGATTCACAAAACAAGTTTATGAATGTACTTCTTTTAAAAGAATGTAAAACATTGTTTCCTAAGATGAAATCTTCACCTCATACCCATACATAATCATAATAGCATTCAAACAATTATGTCAATGTTATATACGAAGTTCAAAAGATAAGCGTTATACTTCGTATTGTATTCCTTAATACTACGTCTAACTAGAGTATAATCATTCATAGCTTCACAATTATGTTTTCAATATGCATGACTTGAAAGATAGTTAGGTAATGAAACAGTTCAAGTCAAATATTACTAACCTCAAGTGGAAGGATGATGTCGTCGTTGTAGCTCCTTACTTCTTCTCATTCTTCAAGTCTTCACGTAATACTTGTAATGTCTCAAATCCTAATACTTTCAAGCTAACCTATACGAAGTTGACTCTAGTACATAATCAAGCGACTCTTTAAATGAGTTTTGGTTCACTAAAATATGAAAACCAAACTTGACATACCAACGCTTGGTGGGTTCAACCGAGCTATGCTCTAACACATGTGATCACTGATGAAAAATTTGAAAAGGAAATTGATCTCATGATGATGGACTCTAACTCTATGGATGCTGATCCCTCCTCGGCTCATGACCTAGTAAGTAACTTAATCACTCACTCTTATTTAATTCTCGCTGTTTTATCTTGTTCGCATTGAACTGTTTTTATTTTTTGTTGCTTTGCTTGTTACCTCACTGGATTGAATAGTTCTCTCAGATTGAATAGTTTCTTAGATTAACAATGAAGTTTCTGTGCTGGAATATTAACGGTTGTTGTTTAGATAGGAAATGACTCCACCTTTTGAATCTGTTTAGAAAATTTGAATTTGATGATATTTGCTTGATGGAAACTATGGTAGATTGTGATTCTGTTAAGAAATATAGTCATCACCTGCCTTTTGATGCTTGGTTTATTGTTCCCTCTGTGGGTAATATGAATTATTTTGAAAAATCTAATTTAGAAATTATTAGTTCTTCTTTTAACATGATTCATATTGTTTGTAATATTACTCCTCGAATTAAGAACTGACTTGTCTCATTTGTTTATGGGTCTTTGAATATCACTGGTAAGAGAACTCAATAGAACATATTAAGTAGTGTTAATGAAGATGCCAACATACCCTAATTGTTGCTAGGTGATTTCAATTTTATAATGCATGAATCTGAAAAAACAAGGTGGCATTGTTGAAAACTCGTTAGTTCCGGATTTCATTAGAGCTAAAATGATTGATCTGAATCTGAATGAAGTTTATTCTTTTGGCAATACTTTCACATGGTGCAATAGGAGGTTTAGGAATCCTGTGGAGCTTATTTTTGAAAAGTTGGACATAGGTTTTATGAATGATAAGTGGGTGTCAGTCTTGCCTCATACTAGGGTTACCAATTTAGGCAGAGTTTACTCTGATCACAACCCTATCTTACTTAAGTGTTTTCATCTAGAACAAAAGCTTCACATTCCGTATAAATTCTTCAAATGTTGGCAATTAAATCCTGATTTTAAAAATGTGCTTACAAATTCTTGGTCTAAGCGGGTTAAGGGTTCTCCGAGTTTTATTGTAGCTGGTAAACTTAAAAATGTGAAGCATGATCTTTGTCTTTGGAATATCAATTCTTTTGGTCACATTAAAAACACTATCTATAAGCTGAATTCTGAGATTGAGAAGCTTCAATCTATGCCTTATACTCCTACTTTAGGTAACTTCATTTTAAATTACTCCAAGCAGCTAGACTATTGGTATGAAATTGAAAATTCCTTCTATAAACAAAAAGCTAGGATCAATTACTTCACCCATGATGACAAAAATACTCAATTTTTTCATAATACTATTAAGCTTAGATACATGTATAATACCATTCATACTGTTAGAGATAATCAAGGTAATTGGATGGATTGCAGGGAGCAAGTTTTCTCTCTATTTGAAAGCCAATTTAAAAAAGTCTTTTCTTCTTCTTATCCTAATAGTGTTGATATTCAAGAAGTTTTGAAAGATGTCCAGCCTATAATCACGGATGAATTAAACCTCTCTCTGGTAGCTATTCCTACCATGGAAGAAATTTATTCTACTGTTAAGATTATGGAGCCGTGGAATTCTTCAAGGCAATACAGCTTCCCGGCTGGTTTCTTCTGTGATAATTGGAACATTGTTTCTGATCAGGTAGTAGAGCATATTCAGAACTTTTTTAAGACCAAGTTTTTATTGAAACAATTAAATCATTCATTCATAGCTCTTATCCCAAAGGTGAATAACCCTTCGAATCCTCATGATTTTAGACCTATCAGCTTGGCTAATACTGTTTATAAAATTATTTCAAAAATCTTAACAAATCGTCTCAAACCTTTGCTAGACTCCATTATTTCTCCTTTTCAGTCGGCCTTTATTTCCAATAGAAAAATCCAAGATAATATTATTATTAGTCATGAAATTCTGCATTCTTTTAAAAAAATAAAAAAGAGGGTGAAAAAGGGTTATATGGCAATTAAACTTGATCTGTCGAAAGCTTTCGACAGATTAGAATGGCCTTTTATTATAACTGTTTTCAAGAAGTTTGGTTTTTCGGATGAATGGTGTCAGTTAATTCTTCAATGTATCAGTACGGTCTCTTATTCGGTCCTAGTTAATGGGTCGCCAGGGGAGGTCTTCTCCCCTTCCATAGGTATAAGGCAAGGGGATTGTATTTCGCCCTACATTTTTATTTTATGTATGGAGATTCTATCCCAGATGTTGTTAAAAGCTGAGTCTGACAATTTAATCCTGGGGTTTAAAATTATAAACAACAGTCCCTCAGTTTCTCATTTATTTTTTGCAGACGATTGTATGCCGTTCTCCAAGTCTTCTATTACTTATGCTAGAAATCTTATGATGATAATAAACAAGTTTGCCAAAGCCTCTAGACAAGCTATTAACTTTGAAAAGTCTGGCTTTTTCACGAGTGCTAATATGCATCATAAACATATAAAATTACTATCTAGATCTTTAGGAATTAAATTTCTGTCTAGCTCTGAAAAGTACTTGGGTACTCCTCTATTTATTAATTAATAGGGATAGAACGAAATCCCTTCAATTCCTCCTAGATTAATTCTATGCTAGATTAAGTAACATGAAAAAAATTAATCTGAGTGGTGCTGGTAGAACTGTAGTTACAAAACATGTTTAGTCTAGCCTTGCAGTTTATCACATGTCTTGTTTCCCTTTTCATAAGAAGCTTACTTCTAGAATTGACTCTATCCAAAGATCTTTTTGGTGGTCGAAGAAAAACCCAAGTAGAGCTGCTTATTTTCGTTCTTGGCTCGATATAGGAAAGTCTAAGAGTTGTGGTGGTCTTGGTATTAGGAATTCGTATGCTATGAATCGAGTCTTTATCTCTAAATTAGGATGGAGAATCACTCAGTTCCCTGATCTATTAGTCTCCAAGTTTCTGAAAGACAAGTATTTTCCCAAGTATAATTTGCTGGAAATTGATAAATCTGAGCAATAAAGCTGCTGATACTTCTTAATGGATTTGGAAAGGGATAGTTAAAAGTTTGAACTTCTTAAGGTCCAATATTGTTAGTAAGATAAACAATGGTAAACCCACAAGGATTTGGTCTTCTAACTGGTTGCCGTATTCTACTACTCCTCCTTTATCTATTAACCCTGATTTTAATAAATATGTATTTGTTAATGAACTTGTTGATTTGCAGTCTAACTCTTGGAATCTTAGCCTTTTGAATTCTTTGTTCTGTCCAGATGATGTGATCAAAATTCGGACCATTAGACTAAATCCTCTGCGTGAGGATAAAATCATGTGGGCTCTTACCAGGGATGGTAATTTTATTATTAAATCTTCTTATAAAGCTTATACAAATGACTATTTTACAGCTGAAGAATCTGCTTTTTGGAAAAAGGTTTGGTCTCTGAAGTGTCTGCCTAAAATCAAGTTTTTTATGTGGAAGATGTTTGCCCATATGCTGCCTGTTAACTCTACTATGAAAGTTTATAATAACTCTAATGATGATTCATGTCCTTTATGCAATAATGACTTGGAAACTGTTCTTCATCTTTTCTTCCAGTGTCCTTTGGCTTCTCATATATGGTTTGATTTGTCTTTACAACATTTAGTTACTTTTGATCTCTCCTGGGCTGATGATTACTTTCTTAAATGGTTTGATATAAGGTTAGGCTAGTCGCCTTTCGTTGTGGGCTGGCCTAGCATTGGTGCAATAGTTATGTGGTGCATATGGAAACTGAGATGTGATGTGGTCTTCAAAAAAGTTGCTATAAATCTGGATAAAGTTATTCTGAATACTAGAAGAATGATTAATACTTATATAGATCCTTCTCCTGTTTTTGTTCCTCGAAAAGATGTTAAAACTCCTCTTAGTGTTGTCAATCATGTTTTATTCTTAGATGGTTCCTTTAAAAACTTTAACATGGGCTTTGATATGATCTTATGTGATAATGCAGGAAGAATAAAGCGTTCTTGTTCGGATTTTGGACTGGTTCCAGATGCAGTTAGTGCGGAGGCTACTGCTCTCTTTTTGGCTATCTCCTAGGTGAAGGAGTTAAATCTGTCCAAATTCCTTTTTGTCTGTGACTGCCTTCAAGTGGGGGATTTTGTTAATGGAGTCAGTTCTTCGGTCGGGTGGATGTGCAGCGATCTTCTTGAAGATTGTCGGAGCTTTATTACTAGTAGTAATGTTTATAATGTTGTGTACATTAGGCGTTTTAAGAATAAAATAGCTGGCCGACTTGCACGTCGGGCTAGGAAGTTCAGTATTAAAGACTCTTGGGTTCCTTTTTCCTTTTTTTTGAACTCTCTGGTTAGAAATGAACCCATTATGGATGTTTGTAACTTCCTTCTTAGTTAATTGAATGGTTGTTTTTCAGCAAAAAAGGTGGCACGCAATTTAGAATTTGGAATTCTAGCTATCATAAAAGCATCTCCGATGGTAATTTGAAGTACATCTTATGTGTCAATATTATTTTACGGACGTGATATCAAATTCTCCTTAAATTAACGAGGTTAAAGAAAAACATCTCTAACCATAAACTAATTTTTATTTGTTGGAATTTATTTTTAAGCCACTGGTTTAAAACAAGATATTTTATGTTTCCATTAATAACCCTAGATTTTCGTGACAATGACGTTTACATCTTGTGAAAAAACCGCAAAAATTAAAGGATGACTTAAAAAGGATGTCTAAATACGCGTTGTATACCTTGTATTTAGATTTGATCCTCACGCTCCCGTTGGAGAAGGATTTTTGTTACAAACTAATTAAATCTTATGTGGCCTAATAAATAGAAATTGAAGATGTCCCTTTAGAGATGCTTTAAGACTTTCTTTTATAAAAATTTCAACACGCAAAAAACATATGAGAGTATTCGTCAAGTTTAGGTTGCATGTCATGGCAGTCCAAGATGTATGCTAGTAGCCCCTCAAGAAGGGCACGTAAGATATTTCACCTAATCTGGATATTCTCCTCTCCAACGAATATTACGAGAATACTAATAGTGGGCTTCTTACAACAACGATTAAGCAGCACTTCAAAGGGATAAGTTTGTAAGAATACAAGATCTACTATTTATAATGACCAAGGCATGTTTGGACAACAAGGAATTACCAAATCCGAAAATCCTAAAGAAATGCAATAAATACATATTTTTTCATTTTGCTCTTTTCCAACGTGTAACATATTTACCGAAATCTCTCTTGGATGACAACCAATATTAGTTAGTATACAACATATACTTCACTAAATAGTTACAAGTGATATGCTTATCCTCTGGGATACGGAAATCATATAAATTCGAATATCTAAAAGATATTTAGAGTATTTTGGTTATGGGATAAAGACTTGAACCTTAAGTAATAATATTTTAGTACATGTTCAAATATATTATCTCGACATCTTTTAATATTATTTTTTAACCAAAATACATCTTCAGTATCTACGCAAACCCAAATATAATAGACAAACCGAAAACGCAAACTTGGTTAAACTAAGGATCGGTTCTACTAGAGGTCCATGAGACGGTTCTAGTAGAGATCCATGGGGTAGTCCTTGTAGAGATCCTTGGTAAGGGATCGGTCTTACTAGAGATCCTTAATTAGGATCAGTCTTAGTAAAGATCATTGTTATAAGTGACTAGTCTGAGAATAAATCTTTTGATTATTTTTCAAATGCAAACCAAGTTTCGCATGTATACTTCCTTAAACTATGAGAACATAATTTTCAAGGTACGGAGTCAACCCGAAAGTTCAACACACTAAATAATAATGAAGTACATAATAATATTATGTTGAATCCACGAAGCCCAGTAGATAAACTATACTTCGTGACTCCATATATATACAAAGTTGTATGAAAAAAATACTTTATCTTTCCTTGACACTTTGATCATAATAAAATGATCGATCCACCAATATTAGAGACACGTAAATAAACTTTGTATGTTATGTTTTATATCTCAACGACTTGAAAGAAACGCAGATTGAAGTGGAACAAGTCAAGTCTATGTTGTTAACCTCAAACGGAAGGATAATGTGTCCATTAATGTCGATACGTCTTCAAGTTCTTCGGAGTAAAACAAGCGAGCCTCAACGTTTATTTTGTTCCTAGTCTATCCTAACGTAGTTTACTCTAGTAATCAAATCAAGCAGCTTCGATATTTGGAACTAAAATATGACAACAAAACTTAACATGCCAACGCTTAGTGGGTTCAACCAAAATGCTATAATAATTTCTACCTTAATGAATTTTAGTGACAAAATTTTTACATAGTGTACAATAATTAAAAGACAAAGATATTAAATTACATAACAATCTCTTAACTATATCTTCATACGCTTGATCCCAAGCTTCAACCTCACAAAGTCCTGCAAAAATTTAAAAATATATGTCGATGTTGAAGCACTTAAATAACAATAAAATAACTTTACTCCCCGTAAAGGTAAGTTAAGCATATATTTAATTGGAACATACATGTTATTCAATTTCATAGAATGTAATATTAAATAACATGATATGTTTCTCCCCCCCCCCCCTCTCGATCAATGCTTTACTCTTTTAATGAATTATATTCTCAATTTTTTGTATTGTCAGTGTTCGATTTTGTACTTATTTGATTATTTTATGTTTTGTAGGTGTTTTTGGAGAAATAAACTTTTGCGGAGAAATTGGCTCAAAAAGTTGTGTTTGCACCCCCTACCCCACCCCCGGGGAGAAAGTACTAAAGGCACCCTGAAGATGCGTTAAAGGCACCCCGGAAGCAGCAGAAAAAGTGTTATTGGAACCCCGCAAACGGATAGGGTGTGCCCTTCTTCTTCCTCTTTTGAAGTTTAAATTTGGCGGGAAACTCACTTTTACAAGCGGAACTTTTGGATCGAATTTTGGACAAGTTTTCAAGAGACTTTTTCACGGGTTTGGATTGCTATAACCCTGTTTCGGTTAAACAAGGATAATATGTGATTCAGAATCATCAAATAAGAAAGTTTCCATATATAACTCGATAAAACAGAGAATGATATTTACTCAGGTTTTTTGTTTTATTTTTGGAAGTACGTGATGAAACATAGAGAATATCTTCTTTACGAGATGGAATCCTATCTTAAGAAAGATTAGGAGAGAGTTTTGGATGAAGCAGGGAAGATACGCGCGATAATAAAGAGGAAAGAAAAATATCATGTGACTTTGCTTGGAAGAAAAAAGAAGATATTTTCGGGATTGTCGAGTCACATAGAGAGGTACGGAGTGATTGAGGGTAAGAGAGAGCGAATAGAAAAACTACAGAGAAGATTTCTATAATAGCAGAAACGAAGAAGAAGAACGAAAGACAGCCACAGACTGTTGCAGAAATAGTCGCTTATTTAACAACAGAAGAAAAGTGTATCGGTGTGCCTCTGCTTGCAAAAGGCTTTCAGCGACTGACATCAATCTTTAGCAACTGCTTTCTGTAACTGTCCCTTGTAACAGTAAATCTTAAACTGTTTTATTCCTTTTCATATATTTTCATCCTAAATACTTTTTGAGTATGTATCAATCTTTTGAGAGTGTTATGAGCACGATGAGCTAAACCCTAACACTAGGATGATGGAGGAAGCCTTATTTCACAATTATCTGGTAACTATGATTGATTCTTTATGACTTTTTGTACTTATTTTAATTGATTTATGATTTTTATTAATTAGTTGTGATCTTATTTGATGATGTATTCTTAATCTTAGTACTTTTGATTAATATTTTCGAAATCTACTTTTGGCAAAGAAATAGAGTCCACAAAAGATTTATAATTGTTAAGAATCAGTATATGCATCACTTGATTTTGATTAATGGTGAAATCCTGAGTCCTAGTTTCTCTCCACATTGTTATCACCTTGTATATATTTGCTAATTAAATTAAGAATTAGGCCTGGAATATAACCTTCAAAAGTCTGAGTTGAACGAACTTTACAATCACTTTCTACAATCACATATATATAATTTTCAGCACAAATATCTTTTGTAAGTGATATTCAAATCGCCATATACTCCATATATTTCTCCCTCTTTTTGTTACAAAAATGACAAAGGTGCGAAAAATAAAATAAGTATTTTGAAAGGACCTTCAAGTTCATAAGATTTCGATACAACCTATAAGAGCCGAAGCAAAACGTAGGTCTAACATACCTCTTTTGATAAGCAACACTATATCAGAAAGTACCGAACTTATCTAGTTTTTACCTCCTACCAAGGAACAATTACCCGAAGAAATTTTTCTTTATTTCGATTAGTCCAAATAAGATCAGAATAACTTAGTTACTTATCAAGATCCAATTATAAAAATAATTATACCTTATTTCGATAAGCCAAACTAAGTTAGGTAACTAGTTTCGAATTGCCTTTTGCAAACAGATGCACTGCAAAGGGAGTGATTGAATTCGAGAGATCAATCTATAAGACTCCGGCCTAAACCAAGACAATGGCCATTTCAGAGTCAATTCGGTCACAAGAGATGATGGGTCGATCTGTAGGAGGGAATCTGAGAATTGTATGTGTTTTGGGGTAAAACCTGATTCTGCTGGAAATGGTAAATTTAGGTGTGCCGCCGAGAAACGAATCTAAACCCTAAAAAAATGCACTGCACGAGAGTACTTTAGATTCGAGAGGTCAATTTGTACAATTCTGGCCTAAACCAAGAAATGGCCGTTCTCTTCTTGCTTCGGTCACAAAATGAAGGAGAAGGGTTGATCTTAGGGAGGGAAGCGAAGAAGGTGTTGAGATCAGAATGGTTAACTCTGAAGGTGTGGTTGTTTTATGACTTGTATCAGAATATGGAACTTGCTTGCGTAATGTAAGCTATAAGTTCTTGGTGTTTTCTGGATACTTGTGTTGATAAAACTTGTTGGTTGAAATAGGTTGAAAACGTATTTATATAAGTCATAGTTGAACGCACCCTAATCTCATATAAAGTGGAAATAGTTGAGTGACGGAGAAGTGGGGATCGTGTAAAATGTTTGAAAACCACGTCCCTACTATGAGGGGGATACTGATCAGTTTACACCCACTACTTCTCTGCTGCCACTAACTTTCTGCCTTTCCTGACACTTTCTTATAATGGGCGTGTTGCATGCCGCACGCTATAAATCGCCAGACCAATACCCCGATGAACATCCCCCAACTTGTGACATGTTTGATGTCTCGAGTATTTTGTAGAAAAATATGCAGAAGGCTGCTAAGTGGGTCTTGCCTGTAAGACCTAATTATTCTGACCAATCACGTGCAAGCTAGGCGGCAGGCAGTCATACATGACAATTCAAGTTGTGAGACTTGCCGCAAAAAATAGCATATGATGCTTTTAGGTCAAATAATTAAATTATTTGTGAAATCAATATTTGTAAAACATCATTCGTAATCGATGCATATAAAGCATCGCTTTTAAGCAAGCTGCTCAAAATAATCGATGCTCATGAAGCATCGTTATATAAAGCTTGTTTAAATTAGTCGCAAAGCTTAATGTCTTAAAAGGAGCATGACCAGCCATCTTCAAGAAACTGCCAGTAGTTATTCATGTACGCCAAAGGTGAGCTGGTCGGTCCTTATAGGGGAGTGATGGCTGGTAGACATTTTGACATCCTATTGGTCGGCCCAAGTTAGATCTACACTGGTTAAATTGGCTAGCCAAATTGAGTGGCTGAGATTATTTGCGGCAGTGTTATTGGCTGCCGTTGAATTCATTTAAGACCCTAGTTGGCAGCACGACTAGCCACCTTTGGGCAGCCGTTCAAGAGCCATACGGGTAGGCCGCGGCTTGGACGATCGCTCCTCTTGGAAGAATGACAGCCGGTGATTACGGCGACATCTTATTGGTCACCTAAAATTAGATCTAGGCCGGTCGATTCGGCTAGCGAAGTTGGACAGAAATCGCTTTAGAAATCGTTTTTGCAAAGACAATAATGTCGTTTTTTTGATCTAACGGTTTTAGGTGTTAGCTCTATCTTTCTCTCGATTTTTTCTCAATCAAAATCATTGAGCGTAGAGATTCTTTTCAATTGAATCATGGAAACTAGCAAATTCATGAAGAAACTAGATAGATTCGAGTCATGAAGAAATTTAGGGTTCTTCGAATGAAATTTATTTTCCAAGGAGATTACTATAATGTTGAGCATTGAAATCAGATTTACTCATATGGGTACTGAGATTATTATTAGATCCTTTTTGCCCATTGATTAGAATTGCATCTTTGTTGTTGTGAGGCTAGATAATTAAACTTTGGGGGTTATGGCAGATATAAGTTGTTTTTGTCTCAATTTTAATTTCGATTTGAATCTCATTTGTAATTTTTGACACAAATAATGTTAAATGTTGGATTTTAATAGTTCATTTGACCACGATTGATTTAAGACCAATTTTGCCATCTTTTAGCTATTTGTTTCGGTCTTAATTATTTGCACAACAATTCCCAGTCTTTTGAAACCTTTTTCATCCGCACGTTTAAACCCTGGTTTTTATGGTAGCAAATCGTGAAAATTGAGAGCTTTCAGAACTACTTTTGGCTAGTTAACGTAGTTAGGAAAATGTTTTACGTTGTCATTAACTACAACCAAGCAAACTGTTGGTGTTCAAACAATGCGCATTGTTATAAGGATTATGTAGTGAGGATTCTTCCATCATCTTACTAGATTGGTTGGAATAAGAACATTGTGGGCATTAACACAAGATCCCGCTGAAAAACTGGCATCAATACATATATTTTTCCTTTTTTTTTTTTCATTTTAAGAGGGTATCATCCAATTCTGAGTATTATGGAGCTTGTCTCTAACCACCTAGAACTCATTAAGTTATTCAAAGTTAACGCATGTTCTGCTCATGTTCGCTATGGTATCATTTGTTTTTCTAAGATTAAACATGTTCCAAGCTATTTTTCTTATTGTACTTTAATTTCTGCGAGTTATGTATTGCTTGGTTGCTCGGGTATAAATTTGTTGAAAACGTTTTACATGGTCGTGATCGGAGTTTTGAGAAATGTGCTGACATGGGAAGCAGGTTCTGATGTTCAAAATTCCTTATTGGCACAAAGAGCTGAGACAGGTAAATTAAGAATTTAATATTCCTGTCTATTTCACCGTTAAATGTTTAAACAACACCACTCATTTGCAGTTCATTCCAAGGAGATGGTGAAGAATGCTAAAGAAAGCATGACTCAGCACAATACTGGTTCTGAAATTTATGAAAAGATGCAAGAAGTGTTCATTGAAATGGACAAATTACCAATAGTAAGTAATATTCACATCCATGAAGAAAATTTGAAGTTATTAACTTCCCAATATTGTTATTTCTCAAACCCTTGATTTCCTTCTTTGAATACCCATCTTACATAATTATTATATTAATAGGTAAGTGCTTTACGGAATTTTGGAAACATAGCATCCGTCTTTATTTTTCTTTTGAACACGTTCACGCATTTATGTGAATTATGTGCAGTTAAGTTCAGCTGTAAATGACTTAAAAGGCTTGAAAGAGGCCGTGTTGAAAAGTGATGATGGAGAGAAGGATAAATTTGATCCAGAGAAGCACATCGGCCAACCTATTTTGAGGAATTAAGGGTGCGACTAGCCAACTTCCACTTTTAATCAAAAGCGTGTGATGCGCATTTAAAGCGATTTGATTGGTTGATGAGAAAGAGGGCTAGCATGCAGTAATATGGGGCGTGGCCGGTTGGCCACGGGCAGCGCCTGTTAGGGCAAACTGGCCAGCCAAGTGATGTGGTCGCGCCTCCTTTTGCTGCTGCCTTTATTTTCCGCAGTTCTCTTTGTTTCTTGTTTTCTACTTTTGGTAGGATTTTGCTCTTACTAGTCCATGGCGGATCAATTTCCTAGCTTGCCTAGGTTAAGTTTCGACCAATGGGGTTCGATATATTGTGCAAGCCGCAAAAGACCTAATTTTTGTAAATTAATAAAATTAGGTTAGAAAGACTGAATTTTGTGGGCTGACACAAAATCAATAAATTTCTGGTGAATTTTGTGCGTTCATACGAAATCGCTAATTATGTTTCATAGAGAAGCATAACTTTGCATGCCTCTTATTGAGTACTTCTATGCATATCTCAATCCTGACACTTCGGGAAATTCATGCTACTCAGCTGCGAGCGAACATTAATTGTCAGTAACCACACAAATCTCACGATAAACACTACAAGAGTCACGGAACGAGAGTAGTACCAGTAGCAATACCAACAAACTATAACAAAATTTCACAGATCTTGCATAACATATAACCGGAAAACACTATAAAACTCGTAAATATATCATGACGAGAAGAGGTATGTACGGGATCCACCAAGATGGATAAACACCATCAAGAGAAAATACCATCAACATGAGAATCATCATAGTAATCAAAATAATGGCCTAGTAAAGGTTTCACATTCGAACATTTTTTAAATCCTAATAGCTATTGACAACAACGACCCACAACCAACGTGTATCGCGACGTCTAGGTCTAGACTAGATTCACCAAGACGAGTCACCTGAAAAACATCGATCATGTTGATAAACATGTCATTAATAGAAACCTGAAATTGCGCCTAATGAATGTTGTTGCAAACATCTAGAACTCCACTAGGAGCCGAGGAAGACTAAAATTCAGCAAAAACAACGTCGAAGAAATCAACATACAACAATTAAAGCCGCAAAAACAAACAGAGTCAAAACAAATAAAAAAATAATTCCTATAGACTTCATTTTGTCGAAAAAGTACTATATAGTATGGTGACAGAGTAATGAAAAATCGGGTTTTTAAGTTAAATTCGTTTAAAACCCTAATGTACGTGTAATGGGCCTAAAGGAGGTTATAGACCCAATTTTGAAGTTTTGCACCATTTTCAAATATCTTGAGTTTTGACCTCGGATTTTGGGTTGATTGAAAGGCCATGAGTTCGTCACAAGGTCTTTTATCATCTATCTCCAGGGGAAAAAAGGATCCATGCTCAAAATTGTAATTATCTCTCAGGCCTAATGAGCTTAACTGACTTTACTATTTCACAAGAACCGTTGATGATCATCACAAGACATTTCAAAATAATGAATTTTAGGATTTGCGTTTGGGTTTTGTCACTTTCAAATGAATACAATTCCTTTTAATGTCTAATAGAATAGATGTTAAACCCTCAGACTCAAGTTGATATACAGAACATAATTCCCTTTAACCAGACAACCTAAAATTTACACTGTGGACTATATACCGCATGAATTAAACTGCACTGTAATCTAAAATATGAATCTGTTAGAGCAATGCTCGGTCGAACTCGCAAGCGTTGCTATCTCAAGCTTGTTTGTCAAGTTTTGTTGCCAAAACTATAAGTCTTGATTTCTAGTCTACTTATAGCCAAGTCTCGGATTAGGATAGAAAGTGTAGTTGAGATTTAGACTTCACGGCGTTCATCTATTGAAGACGAAGAAATACTAAGGGGAGCTTGTGGAACTTCATCAACGAAAGGTATGTGGAGACTTTAACTTATCTATCACTCAAAAGTCTATCTACTCTATCTCCTATTTGAGACAAAAGTCATATAGCTATATAGACTACGATTATACACATTTGATATTTCGAGCTGAGTTTAACTCGCTTACATATTTCTCAAAATATGTGTCGGTAAGCTTTCGCTTTAACCAAGTTAATCTTATATTCTTGACGAAAGTCAAAAGATGATCATGTGAAAATCGCCTGGTAACATCTTATATGATTTGTGTGAGACAGTCATTTGGTGTAGACTCGAAATGTTTCATATTGATCATTCGATCACTTGAAAATTTCTTTGAAGCTAATAGTTTGTGTGAGACAGCTATTCATGTCTTCTAAGAATGTTTCAATGATTGAAATGGGATATAACACAGTATGCGTACTTGTATGCTAACTGTTATAAGTTATTCCAAGTTCGAGAACCGTATACGTACTGATTGGTTAGTTGAAAGTCTGGGAACTTAGTATGCATACCTGTATGCGTACCGACGTAAAGTTCAAGTCCGGGAATTCAACTGAGTTTGGTGGTGTACGATAGTATGCGTACTCGTTTGCATACTTGAGTGGGTTATGTTCTAAAACCGGTTTGTTCATGAACTAATAAGTTTATAAATTAAGGAATGCAATCTTTTGCAAACCGTGGCTATAATGTTCATGAATTGATTCGAGTGAATCAAAATCGATTTTGCTTCAATTGTGTCTTGTATACTTCTATGAGAATATAAACATTTTTTTTTAATGCAAAGTAGAAAATATATTAATTAAGCCAGTCGTGTTGAATGAAGTTCAACAGAAAAGACGGAGGATTACTCATCCAAGTGTAAGAGCAATGCTCTTTCCTAGCATATTTAGCTAGTTTGTCTGCGCACTTATTTGCTAGCCTATTTGTGTGCTTACATTCCCAAAAATCAAATTTTTTTAAAAGAAAAAGAATATCTTCTATGATTCTTCTAGACTCCCAAGGAATTTCAGACTGTTCTCCTTGTATGGTTTGAACAAGTCCTAAGTAATCAGCTTCAATAACTATCTTCTTAAAGCCTAACTGCGGTGCAAGTTTAACATCTTCCATAACATCAATGCTCTCTAGTAATTCTGAACCCGATGCTTCCCTGAAGTCAGCGCAAGCAGATGCTAAGTGTGTACCTGCAAAATTACGGAATATTAGTCCATAGCCTCCATTCTTAGTGGTATGACAAAATGAGGCATCAGTGTTAATTTTAACTAAATCCCCTGAAGGAGGAGACCATTTATGCATAGAAGGGTTTATAGCAATTTTATTTCTAGGCCTGCATACAAAAGCAACATCTGATAAGAAAGAGTTAATTGTGTGTAACAACTGTTGAGGAGATGAATTCTTATTGTTGAAGACCAAACTGCATCTGTCTTTCCAAAGGTGCCAACTTATTACTGACATCTTGTTCACTATTTCCTTGTCAGGTAATTTAATCCATCTAGCAATCCAATCTGCAGGATGATTCCATTCTTCATTTGTTACTACTAAGCCTCCCCTTTCCATACTTGTAGAAATTCCATTAAGACATATATAGATAGGGAGGGGTAGTTGGTTGAAGGTGCATATGCGGACTATGTACCAAGTAAGCTTCATAGCTTAGCCAGAAGAGTATAAATGATGCCTAAGGCTCATTTATAGTTGCGTAGCCTCGCGAAGAGGGCATTTGGTGCTTAGGCATCGTTATGCCATATTGCGGACCGAACATGCATCACTTGGATGCATCTTGACGGAACGACCTATACGGACTAGGCCATTACCACTATTGCTTGGCCACGGCCTAGCAAACGAGTTGGAATGATTTGCTTGTCCCTTCGTGGATGAACTACGGTATGTGCTTGATCCCTTTAGAGTAGGGAAGGGTACGTAGGCAGCCGCAATGAGTTGCAGCATTGCCGGTCCAACACGTTGGCCCCTCATATCATCTAAGCTCGGTAGCTCGACGCAAGAGATGATTGTGGCCAGACTTGATGAGGCTTAGTTGCGTGCCAGTAAGTGGATGCTCATACTTCCTATCAAGCTACAAAGAGCAAGCTATCTGGAGGCGAAAAACCCGAGTGTCGTAATTTGGCTCAAGAGGAGTCCATTTTGATGGGAAACGGCCCAAAGATCAAGACATGTTGATCCACATGGTCACCAGAATTTATCCAAATTCCATCGTTTAGAGCCTCAAAAGGACGTTTTTGCCGTTTTAAGAAAGTTTTTGGTTTTCTTAATAAACCCTTTGCGGAACAAGGGTAAGTTGGAGCGGTGTGGAAGCTAAGTTAGCTGCGTCATGCTCCACGAGCATGCTTGCAAGGGCAAATGGACGTGCATTTGCCTAGCCCTAAGGCCCGGATCGTAGCTTCATCATGGCGCACCGGGGGAGTTATGGCCTGCGGGCAACGCGCCAAAGGCGTAATTTTCCGGTCCGTTACAGTTATGCATAGTTGTTTCAGACTGACAACCACATCTTCCACAGGTTGTATTCTCTTGAGGCAATCTTCTGTGGATCCTTTCTTTAGACATAATTATATCTCTAGCACATTTCCACACAAACATCTTCACTCTAGGTATAGAATCCAGACTCCAAATGCTTTTCCAAAGATCAGTTAAGTCGTTTGTTGATGGTTCATTTCCTTAATGAAACTTGATATTGTATAAAGCCTAATAAGCAGATTTTACTGTAAAATTTCCACTCATAGTTTTGGACCATATCAACTTATCTTCACTGTTCAATGGGATTCTCATAGCAAGAATATTTGTTGCAGTATCTTGATCAAATAGACTGAGAATGACATCTTCTTTCCAGCTCTTACTTTCTGCATCTATTAGTTCAGATACATAAGTAAAGTTTGCATAATTTACTGCATCACTTGCTGGAGAAGGAGGAGTACTGAGAGATAATACCCATTTATCATGCCAAATAAGAATTTGAGTGCCATCACCTATAGCCCAAAAGCTGTGTGAATAGATGAAGGAAAATTCTGAACTGATACTCTTCCAAGACCACGTTGAGTCTGCCTTTTTAGGGGCATGAAGAGCATTAATTTGTTTGAAGTATTTAGCAAACACTATTTTTCACTGTACAAAGTCTCCAAGCAGACTTTGCGAGAAGTGCATGATTAAAGCATTTTATATCTCTGAAATTAAGTCATCCATCTTCATAAGTACGACATATACTTTTCCACGCAATAGGATAAAGACCCTTCTTAGATGGCTTGTTCCACCAAAAGTGAAGTTGTGATGAGTTCATTTTAGTAAGAGTTTCTTCAGGTAATTTGAAAGACGACATTTGATGTAGAGGCATAGAATTTAAGATATTCTTTACCATCAAAAATCTTCCTGACTGAGACTGCATTTTCCCCACCATTTGTTCAGTCTGTTCTGCATATTATCTATAAGAAAGTTGAAAGAAACCTTTTTCTTCTTGTTCAGAAAGAGAGGAATACCTAAGTATTTCTCGTTTGGATCCATTCTCTTAACATTCAACATTTCAACAATTGCATCTCCTTCATATTGACTGAGGCCTTTGGAGAAAGAAATACTTGATTTCTGATAGTTTAGGAGCTGACCTGAAGCACTGCTGAATGACTGAAGTATTTCTTGAAGATGATTAATCTTAACAAAGAAGATGATTAATATTTTAATTTCACTAATCTTCTTTGAGAATATTGGTCTTAAAAGAGATAAGGAGAGATCGGGTCGCAAAGATCAAATAGTCATTTGCGAAAAGTAGATGATCTTATGATTGGTGGAGCTCTTTTTGTGCCTGAGTTTGAAGTGTGATGAACTATCTTAATTTCACTAATCTTCTTTGAGAATTCAGCAGCAGTCATGGCTCTAGAAAAAGCTTCCATTGCGGTGATAAAGAGATAAGGAGAGATCGGGTAATATGCAAAAGGGTTTAGATTAAATGTATCCTAAGCATTAAAGTACAATCAAGAACAATTACAAAGCATGAACAACTGCCTCCCTAGCCAAAGTAATTAAAACATCAAAGTAACAAAAACTACAAGTGGGTTTAATCACACACAAATCCTCCCTTCTATTTATACAAGCAAAGAACCCTAAATTACCAAACCCTAAATTTCTCAAAAGTAGAAATTAAATGAGAAATAGAGTACCCATACTCTGAATCTGCTTCCCCTCTTGTCCATTCGTGCTCTCGAGACGCCATGCATGGGTTTTGGTGGAAACCCTAGCTTAATCGTCTCAATCCTAGCTTCTAGGTTATGATAGAAGCTATGGGTGGAGAAGAGTGAAGCGAGGATGGTGTAGTACGTGAGTGATGGTGGCTGGTGTGTCGGGAGGTTGTTGGTGACGAGAAGAGGAGAAGGGAGATGGTGGCGGAGGTGGTGTTGCAGAGCAGCTCGTGTGTCGGGGTAAGGTGAAGAAAGAGAAGATGGAGAGGAGAATGGGTAAGGTTCGATAGGGTATAGGGTATGGGGTTTCGTTGTGGAGGCAGCACATCTCCAAAACCGACGGCTGAGAGAGGTAGCCGGTTTTGGAGCGATCTGGTGTTGCGCGAGTACATAGAGGGTTGATGAGGAGGTCTGAGCGACCATTGGATGTAGAAGATCGAAATCTTGACGGCTTGGAGTGGACGGGCTCGGATCCGGTCGCCGGGTCCCCAGCTCAAGCCCATGTCTTGTATATGAGTTGCTACTTGTTGGGTTGCAATCACTGTTGCTTGTATGTGGCTTTGGCTCTCTGCTCCATAGATGCTCGACTCCAATTCTTTGCTCTTTGGGCTCTCGATTCTCCGAGCTTTATTTATTACCTAAAAACACAAAATTAATTAATACAAATATTTATTCTTGAAAACAAGGAAAACACAGAATCTGGATAATATCCGAGTTATAAGCGCAAAAGATGAGTAAAATGCCAATAAAAAGGTGTATAAATATGCACTATTTGGCACTCATCAAATACTACCTAAAACTGAATTTTACTTGTCCTCAAGTAAAACAACAAATAAGAAATCCTAACTATACCCCTGGCATTTAGCGTATGCACTAAGCCTTTAAACCCCTAGGTGTCCCTAGTGGACGAGTTGTAGTCTCGTGAGGGTTTACAAGAGGTGTACCCACAAAACCTTCTCCAACTTCCAGTGTAAAGAGTCTCAAGCATCCTAGAAGCTATGAGGACATAGAGTTTACGCATGCTAGTACCGTTAGAACTATCGAAGAACGCATTCTCATCCTTAAGTCTTGAGGCCGAGAAGTAACCATACCATATGAAAGAATTCGGATTCGATTGTGATCATAAGTCTCAACTTCGCCTCACCATTAGGGTTTTATGATAATTGCACTCAAAAGATTGCTTTTAGTCTCTCATCATGTGTGCAGCGGAGTAAATCCACACGCACGTTGTAGGTAAGAAGGATAACCTTCCGAAATGAAATGAGACTCCACGAAGTGTGGACAAAAGAATCTTTTTCTAATGATCTCTAAGAAGGAAAATCAACCATTAGCAAGGGTGGGGAGTACTCACTCACTTCTCACCCGATCGGCAATTAATATCACTCTCTCATAAGAAACCATAGAAACGTCTTCAATCTTCTGGTCTTGGTCTTCGGTCTTCAACTATTGATGACGAACTTGAACTTTACAAAAACTTGATGATGATAATAATTTTTTTTTTTTTTTTTTTTTTTTTTTTTTTTTTTTTAACTTTGGGGTGACTAGACACAGAAAATAAACTACAATTTTTTTTTTTTTTAAAAATAAAAGCTCAATTTTTCACAAACTTCATTAATTCTCATCTTATTTTCTTTTCTTTGTTGCACATAAACCTTGGACTATATCAATTTTTCTTTCAATATTCGATTCTGCTCAGGTTCTTGATGATGTGTTTCTATGGGTCTTGGCTGATTGAGAGAGAATGATGCTAACTACAAATCGGTATTTAGAGGGAGTTTTCATCTTTAGATGTCACCTCATGATTGACTTGAATTAGCACTCAAGAGATCAAAAGTAGTGCTTTGAAAGTGGTGCGAAGTTGGGTAGCTCACCATTCCTACCCTAATTGACGTACGGTGACACACACACTCTAAAAGCTTCAAAGTCACAAAGAGTGAAGGTCGGTACCTCGCTTGATGTAAAATGGGTAGTCTCCACTATGGGTGATCACAATTCTCTACCGAATATCTAAACAAGACCTAATTCGCCCTCAGGTATGGTTAAATCCAACTTTAACGCTCTAATCAACTAAGGAACCCGATTCGTTCTCGGTACTTCCAAGTTCTGTTGTTTCAGTCGAAATCTCTATGTAAACATAGCTAAAAGCATGCTAGTGACTCTAAAATCTCTAAAGGTTGGAGGTTTTACAAAAAGAGTTTTTTTTTTTTTTTTTTTTTTTTTTTTTTTTGAAAATAAAAGATTAAAAAGACTAAAACTCTAAATGCAAATGCACCCCCAAACCTAAATCAAACATTGTCCTCAATGTGTCAACAGATAGGAAAAATTTAAACAAATCATACCGAGAGAACTATCTTGATAAGAGAAAAAGGGAAGAGATTACCGGATGTCGAGCGGGAGCAAGGTTGAGCTTCATTCGTCAAGGCTAGAATCCAACATTCTCGACCAAGACTCAACCGAATCAAGAAAAGAAAATTTAACAAGTCCCTCTTGGATTATATACAAAAATTCACCATAAACTAACAATCTAAAGAGTTGAGGATCAACCCAATAGAAAATATATACAAACATTAACAGCCTTACACGAGATATAACATGAGAGTGCAAGTAAGACCGCAAATGTGAAAGAGTTTCCCCCAAACCTAAATTTGTGAACGGGTGTGTTTGTGAGAACAAAATCTTGCAATTTTAAAGGTACATCATGCAAAAGGTCTAACTCAAAATGAGTTTGCTAATTACAAAGTGAGACATACATATTCCAACTGTGGCTCCTTAAGAGTGTTATACTTTGATGCAAAATAGTCCAAGAGGACTTGGGAAGCACAAAGCTCTAGGCCTAAGTTAGGCATTTTGAAAAGTTGGTTTTGCAATTTTGTGACAAACTACACCTAGGTTGGGTGAAGGAGTTTCAATTTGTGACTCGGGAGAGAGGTTAGGTACATCTAAGTTGTGTTCATGTATAAAATCATTTGCACCGTCACACTCTTTCCTAAGGTCGAGTGGGTAAATCATGGTCATTTTCACGGGGCAATTCATCGGGTTCCACATCAAATTCATCGAGGAGGCAACATATTGTGACATGGGCGGGAATCGACACGAAATAATATTATGATCCAAAAGAACATTAGTGTCAACAGAAGATTCATCCTTTCTTAAGTCACAAACAAGTTGTGTAGAGAGCATGGGGAACCATTGAGGAGGAGCCCAAATAGCAACCAACTGTTTGCTCCTTCCTTCCTTTTCTTTGGGTTCTGCTCAGTTTTTCCACTTGCACCTGCTAACTCAACAAGCAAATTTTAGTACCCAAACTTGCTCAACTGAATCATTACAAGTCAGCTAACCTAGAATGAAGGGTTTAACAATGATCACTCGAAAGTCACAATGAAGTCAACAAGCCGCTTATGCAAATATATTACGGGATGGTTATACTAAAGATAAAAATGCTGAACTAACTAAGATGCAATGAAGATGCAAACAATAAAAAAAAATTACAAATAAAACAATAATGTAAAGCAAATATGCACAAAGGTCGGTTAGAGCTCATAGAGATGCACTATAAAATAAATGAACACCATTTCTCTCCAAAACCAAGAACAATTACAAAGCATGAACAATCATAGCAAAAGAGTTTTAGGTTTCATCTCAACGTAACAAAAACTACAAGTTAAGTCTTATTGACAAGACCAGGCTAATCCGGGCGTGCCCTATCACACACAATGATCCTCCCTTCTATAACATTAATTATAAAACTCCATTCAAGACCATTGGATGTAGAAGATCGAAATCTTGACGGCTTGGAGTGAATGCTTTCGACATGTCTTGTATATGAGTTGCTAGAGTTTTTTGGCTCTCTGCTCCAGAGCTAGATAATTATCACCTAAAAACACAAAATTAATTAATACAAATTTTATTCTTCATCTTCAAAGTATGGATTATCTCATGGGCTCGGTTGTAGAGATATGTTGAACACCATTTCTCTCCAAAACCCATGCGCTGCATAACATTAATTATAAAACTCCATTCAAGCCTGTCGAATGCTTTCGACATGTAGAGTTTTAGAGCTAAATAATTATCACCTTTCTTCTTCCTCTTCAAAGTATGGATTATCTCATGGGCCAGAGATATGTTGTCAGATATGAGACGACCAGGAACATATGTTGACTGTAGATGAGATATTACCTTATTCAGTAGATTCTTCATTCTTCTAGCCATCAGTTTTGATATGAGTTTATAGGAGGTATTGCATAATGCAATGGGCCTGTAATCTGCAGGAGTACTTGGAGTCTTTACTTTTGGAACTAGCATGAGTCTAGTTTGGTTTAGTCTTTTGCTAAGAAAACCAGACCTAAAGAAATCTTGTATCATGCACACTACATCATCTTTTATGGTGTCCCATTGAGTTAAGTAAAATCCTGGTGGGAAACCATCAGGGCCAGGCGCCTTCCATGGATCCATACTTTTCAATGTATCCAAAATTTCTTTCTCTGACGGAATAGCAACCAATCTCTCATTTCTTGATCAGTAATAATAGAAGGAATGTGTCGTAGAAATTCTTCATCCAAATTGGAGAAGAACTAGTACTTGAAAAAGCGGGGGTACAACAACCACACCCAATATTTCGCTTAGCAATCTGTATGGACAAACTCCAATATACTTTCTAGAGAATCAACTAGACAGTCAGACTCAATCTAGATAAAAAGTATATCAAAGAGTTTATATTTCAATCTCTCGATTTGATCTTTACTCAAGCAAATAGAAATCTTTGAGTCTTTATCAAAGAGAGATAACTTGGATGGTACCAAAGACCAATATCCAAGTGTCAATCAATTTAAATCAACAACCCAAAAAGTCGGATATTCTAATTGATTGAAAAATGCACAACCTGTGATATTTCAATTATATAAACAAATATAATGCAGAATAAAAATAACACAGATACCAGAATTTTGTTAACGAGGAAACCGCAAATGCGAGAAACCCCGGGACCTAGTCCAGATTGAACACACACTGTATTAAGCCGCTACAGACTCTAGCCTACTCCAAATTAACTTCGGTCTAGACTGTAGTTGAACCCCAATCAATCTCACACTGATCCAAGGTACAGTTATGCTCCTACGCCTCTGATCCCAACAGGATGCTACGTACTTGATTCCCTTAGATGATCTCACCCACAACTAAGAGTTGCTACGACCCAAAGTCGAAGACTTTAATAAACACATTTGTATCACACATAAAAGTCTACAGAATAGATAAATCCATCTCCCACGAATAAACCTATGAGTTTTGTTCCGTCTTTTGATAAATCAAGGTGAATAGGAACCAATCAATAACCCGGACTTATATTCCCGACGAACAACCTAGTATTATTGATCACCTCACAATAATCTTAATCGACGCAGCGAAAAAAGATATTGCGGAATCACAAACGATGAGACGAAGTGTTTGTGATTTCTTTTCTATCTTGCCTATCGGAGATATAAATCTCAAGCCAATTATTACAATTATACTCGTATGATAGAAACATCAAGATCAAATCACACAACTATAAGAAAAGTAGTATTGGTCTGGCTTGACAATCCCAATGAAGTCTTTAAAGGAGAATCGACTATAGCTTAGCAAACTAGTATCACACGTAAAGTGTGGGGATTAGGTTTCCCAGTTGCTAGAGTTCTCCTTTATATAGTCTTTCAAATCAGGGTTTGCAATCAATGTTAGCTTGGTAACAAAGCATTCAATATTCACCGTTAGATGAAAACCTGATTAGATTCAAGCTAATATTTCTCAACCGTTGGATCGAAAACTTAGCTTGTTACACACAAATGAAATGTTCAATTTTGGGTTTATGAACCATACCCAAACATTAACATTCGTTGGTTCAACAATAGTTAACCAAATGGTTAGCCATATGATCACTCTCATATCAACCACATTCTTCTTCACCATAACTAGTTCAAATGACTCAAATGAACTAGTTAGAGAGTTGTTCAATTGCTTAGATCTTATGTAACTACACAAGACACTATCGAAGCAAAAACGGTTTGATTCACTCGAATTGGTTCATAAACTTTATAGCCACGGTTTGCAAAAGCATTCCTTGGTTTATATAAACATTAGTTCAAGAACAGCCGGTTTTAGATATAACTTACTCAAGTTCGCGGACTGGGTTCGCGGACTTAAGCTCATGGAAGGAGTATGCAAACTCCAGCAGAAATTTTCGGGTGAGAACTTCCGCCAGTTCGCGGACTTGGCTTGCGCCACTTCCATTTCTCTTGATCAACAAAATTCGCAAACTTTGGTTCAAGGAATAAGGACTTATACATATATGTTTTTCCACAACAATGCTTATATCCTACCAATGGTTATGTAATCTAAACTCTCATTTCAATCATTGAAACATTCTCAAAGAACGTTATTCACAAACCATTTTTCGTCAGAGCAATTTCCAAAGTGATTGAAACATACCATGACTTTCGTCACTAGGTAAAGATGAATTCGGTTAAAGCGAAAGATTACCAGCACATATTTCGAGAAATAGATAGGCGAGTTAAACTCGGCTCGAGAAATATGTGTATAATAAAAGTCTATACGTCTACACGACTTTTGTCTCAAGAGTAGGAGATAGAGTAAATAGACTTTTGAGTGATAGATAAGTTCAAGTCTCCACATACCTTTTAGTCGATGAAGTTTCTCCGGTTCCTCGAGTAGTCCTTCGTCTTGTATGATGATTGCCATGGAGTTCTTGAGCTCAACTACACTTTCTATCCTAGTCCGAGACCTTTAGCTACATAAGCTAGAAATCAAGACTTATAGTTTTGATCACTAACATTGACAAACATGCTTGAGATAACAACGCATGCGAGTTCGACCGATCAATGCTCTAACAATCTCCCCCTTTGTCAATTTTAGTGGCAAAACTATTAATACATATGGAATACAAAAAATATATAAATTAACTTTTGTAGCTCCTATTCCTCATGTCTAATCTTCAACATTACTCGAAATCTTCGTCACTTGCAAGTACTCCAATGATCCCAAAGGTTGTAAGTTTAGCATCATCGTTGTTGAAAATCCGTAGCTATAACAATAAGAAAACAAGAGTTCATTGTTATACAGTGTCATAGTATCATTACACAGCGTCAAAGTTCAATTGTATCACAAATTCAACAACAATACTATGGTGATATGTATCACTCCCCCTTAGTCAATACTCCATCTCACATGGAAACCACTCCCCCTTACATAATGATCCGAAAACTATATGTATTTGTAGTGTGAACTACATATTAATTCTCCCCCTTTTTGTCAATAAAATTGTCAAAGGTACAAGAACGGGATCCTAATGAAATTTCCGAAAGAGACATTTCATGACCAAAAGAAAGAAACACACATCATCTTATTTAGATGCAATCATAAAGCCGAAGCTAAATGCATTCATCAAGGAGTCTAAATACACAATTAAACTAATCACAAAGAGTAATCAATTTAACTGGCCATACTCACATAAGAGAATCTATGGAGTAATGACTAAGTTAATCATAAAAATAACCAACCCAATCAAAAGTGCTCAAACATAAGAAAAATTATGGAGTCATAACTAAATAACCAAACAAGATGATTAATTTAGTCCAATATGCTCGACATAAAGTACCTTGTGGAACAACAACAAAGCTAACCATGAAAATAATCATGTTTGATTGTTTTAGTGCCCAACATAAGACACATTACGGAGCCTTACAGTAATACACAAAAAAAATATGGATCAGGGAAGATCAATTACTGCGGAATACACAAGGATTCATTCTATTTTCCATCACAATAGCACCATGACATACAATAGACATAATCCTTGTAAACAAAAGATTTTAACCTATCTTTCATCAAAAATTGACAATATAGGCTTAACTTTTGTATTTATCAAAAGTCTATTCATTCTTTTATCAATACATGCATATCGACATACGAAAGACTTTACTTTTGACAAGGTATGGGATAATAATAGTTCACGGACGCAAACACACATATCCCATAACAATTGCAATATATAAAACCATAAAGATTAATACTGCAAAAATCATCTTCCAAATAGTTTTAGAATTTAAACAAATAAACCTAAAACATGAAGATGAAAACGTTGGACATAGCTATGTGTAATCACAATAATTGCTACTCCAAACTCTAGTAATCCTTCTCAAAAACAAGAATAAATTCTTATAAGAAGTTTCCTAGGCATCAAGACAAACTCGTGATGCACATATAAGATGATTTGTCCTTAGAGGGTAGAATCAATCTTTTTCGCCTGGATTTACACCAAGAATAGCTACCAAAGGCGTATAAAAAGATTTTCTTAACAAAGAAGAACATACAAAGTCATTAACAACCATGCACCATAGTTCACAAAGGATGATTGTGAACATTCAAGAATCCCATAACAATGCGTACTACTGCCCATTCTTGAACTTCCTTCTTTGTGATTCACCAACAACATTCTTGTAAAAGCTACAAATTAGCTTAGAAGAGAGGTACTCCAAGAATCCAAGTGCCTGAGTCCAAGAGAAATGGAACAAGTGCGACGAAACTGAGCAAAACACTCAAAAAAAAAAGAGACAAGACAAATACCAATCTTAACTCATCCAAATTCAAGGTTTCTCATCTCCATTTTGAAGAGAATTCAAATACAAATATAATGCAACAAGAATGAGGTCATTCAAAGTTTGGATGAAGAAGTTACGGCCAAAACAAGTTTACCGAAAATCGACGTTAAGTATGCAAACTGGTTTGCAAACGAATTTGCATGACCTGGGGGAGTATGCAAACGGGTATGCGTACTTAAACCCCTGGATTTTGATTTTAAATGATGTTATGCATACATGGTAGGTGTACCATGAAGTCCAAACATACCGAACTACTATTTTAAAACCTAAACGTTTAAGAACCTTAAACATAGATAAAGTTAGGTAGAAATGAATGATAAGCAAGGTACATGGATCGTTACTCTAAGCAACACACAAAACTTGCTCAAGTTTATAGACATACCTTTTAGAAGAATCCGATCGAATTCTACAGTGTTACCAAATATTCAAAATCATACCCAACTTAATATGTGTGCCCCAGTTCTTGTGCTTCCCTCACTGTATACATAACAAGGCATTTCTTGGTGAGGATGCACTTTCAACACAATCAAGTTGTGTTGAGGTGAAAAATGTCTTGCTCACCATGGCACCAAGAAAGAGTTTCTTTCCAGCAACTCTTACATCTTGTAGTGTTGAGAAACACCCAAGAGACTGTTTTTATAATTCTATCAAAGAACTTCAAGAGAACCCAAAAAGATTTGTGTTTCTGATTTCTTGTTTTCCAACTTATAAAAAACAGTTTATGTAGATAGTTTTTAGTACTGCGAAGGGAAACTCTTTTGATAAAAAGATACATCCTAGTTTCTTCATAAAACAAGACAATACTACTATCTTGATAGTAAGTATCAGAAATTGAGCAATGAATCGATTCATGCTTTGAAGTGATATACTCAGATGACTGAGATTTAAACTCCTCTTGTAATTCGTTTAGTTTGTTACAATTAACTGAATTACGCAGAGGAGGAGCATTGATCTCACTAATTAGTAAATCAATGTCGACTTCAACATGAATATTATTCCTCATAACTTGATTTAGCTTGTCAAGAGATTCTTGTTCTTTCTGGAGGTATGACTCAACATCAAGAGATAAGTTTTCAAGTTTCTTTTCAAGCCCTGAAAACACTTCAAGGGATTTTAAACCTAGTGGAGGTTTAAACAGAATTTATTCTACAGATTTAATTAAATCAGACATGGAAGAGAATTCTGGAATCCCTGGATCTGGTGGTGCAGTTATTGAGAAAGCGATATTTTCCATAGAGTCAGATCGCTGCAAACACAGACTTATAAGGTCTTTAAAACGTGTTTGCCTGCTCTGATACCAATTGAAAAAATGGGGGTACAACAACCACACCCAATATTTTGCTTAGCAATCTGTATGGACAAACTCCAATATACTTTCTAGAGAATCAACTAGACAGTCAGACTCAATCTAGATAAAAAGTATATCAAAGAGTTTATATCTCAATATCTCGATTTGATCTTTACTCAAGCAAATAGAAATTTGCGAGTCTTTATCAAAGAGAGATAACTTGGATAGTACCAAAGACCAATATCCAAGTGTCAATCAATTTAAATCAACAACCCAAAAGGTCGGATATTCTAATTGATTAAACAATGCACAACCTGTGATATTTCAATTATATAAACAAATATAATGCGGAATAGAAATAACACAGACACCAGAATTTTGTTAACGAGGAAACCGCAAATGCAGAAAAACCCCGGGTCCTAGTCCAAATTGAACACACACTGTATTAAGCCGCTACAGACTCTAGCCTACTCCAAATTAACTTCGGTCTGGACTATAGTTGAACCCCAATCAATCTCACACTGATCCAAGGTACAGTTATGCTCCTACGCCTCTGATCCCAGCAGGATGCTACGTACTTGATTCCCTTAGCTGATCTCACCCCCAACTAAGATTTGCTACGACCCAAAGTCGAAGACTTTAATAAACAAATCTGTATCACATAGAAAAGTCTACAGGATAGATAAATCCGTCTCCCACGAATAAACCTATGAGTTTTGTTCTGTCTTTTGATAAATCGAGGTGAACAGGAACCAATCAATAACCCGGACTTATATTAACGAAGAACATCCTAGTATTATTGATCACCTCACAATAATCTTAATCGACGCAGCGAAAAAAGATATTGCGGAATCACAAACGATGAGACGAAGTGTTTGTGATTTCTTTTCTATATTTCCTATCGGAGATATAAATCTCAAGCTAATTATTACAATTGTACTCGTACAATAGAAACATCAAGATCATATCACACAACTACAAGAAAATTAGTATCGGTCTGGCTTCACAATCCCAATGAAGTCTTTAAGTCGTTAACCTGGTTTTAGAAGAAGAAAACCAAAGGTTAAAGGAGAATCGACTCTAGCTTAGCAAACTAGTATCAAACGTAAAGTGTGGGGATTAGGTTTCCCAGTTGCTAGAGTTCTCCCTTATATAGTCTTTCAAATCAGGGTTTGCAATCAATGTTAGCTTGGTAACAAAGCATTCAATATTCACCGTTAGATGAAAACCTGATTAGATTCAAGCTAATATTTCTCAACCGTTGGATCGAAAACTTAGCTTATTACACACAAATGAAATGTTCAATTTTGAGTTTATGAACCGTACCCAAACATTAACATTTGTTGGTTCAACAATAGTTAACCAAATGGTTAGGCATATGATCACTCTCATATCAACCACATTCTTCTTCACCATAACTAGTTCAAATGACTCAAATGAACTAGTTAGAGAGTTGTTCAATTGCTTAGATCTTATGTAACTACACAAGATACTATCGAAGCAAAAACGGTTTGATTCACTCGAATCGGTTCATGAACTTTATAGCCACGGTTTGCAAAAGCATTCCTTAGTTTATATAAACATTAGTTCAAGAACAATCGATTTTAGATATAACCTACTCAAGTTCACGGACTGGGTTCGCGGACTTAAGCTCATGGAAGGAGTACACAAACTCCAGCAGAAATTCTAGGGTGAGAACTTCCGCCAGTTCGCGGACTTGGCTTGCGCCACTTCCATTTCTCTTGATCAACAAAGTTCAAAAACTTTGGTTCAAGGGATAAGGACTTATACATATATGTGTTTCAACAACAATTCTTATATGCTACCAATGGTTATGTAATCTAAACTCTCATTTCAATAATTGAAACATTCTCAGAGAACGTTATATAGCCATTATTCACAGACTATTTTTCGTCAGAGCAATTTCCAAAGTGATTGAAACATACCATGAATTTCGTCACTAGGTAAAGATGAATTCGGTTAAAGCAAAAGCTTACCAACACATATTTCAAGAAATAGATAGGCGAGTTAAACTCGGCTCAAAATAGCAAATGTGTATAATGAAAGTCTATACGTCTAAACGACTTTTGTCTCAAGAGTAGGAGATAGAGTAAATAGACTTTTGAGTGATAGATAAGTTCAAGTCTCCACATACCTTTTAGTCGATGAAGTTCCACCGGTTCCTCGAGTAGTCCTTCGTCTTGTATGATGATTGCCATGGAGTTCTTGAGCTCAACTACACTTTCTATCCTAGTCCGAGACCTTTAGCTACATAGGCTAGAAATCAAGACTTATAGTTTTGATCACTAACATTGACAAACATGCTTGAGATAGCAACGCATGCGAGTTCGACCGAGCAATACTCTAACAGTACTGATTTCCTAAAAATGTGAACATAGTAAGTTGGATAAAGAAGAACGATCAGTGCACCAATCTCCATTTTTATCTTTCAAAGCATGAATTTTTTTCCTAGACCTTCTATTTGCATTGGCATGATGGACTTTAGAGTTATTATCTATATCCAAGAAGAAAGTATCTTTGTTCTTTTGCTTCCAAAATTCCTTTTTAATGTTTTCCCATTTGGCAATTTCCTGTTCCACCACCATGATTGAAGAAGTATTGTCTTGAGAAATAGCTGAGAGATGTAAAGAATCCAGTTGAGAATGCAGTTCTTTGATGTTGGTTTCAATATGACCAAAAGTTTCCATGTTCCATATACTGAGATTCCTTCTTGTAACTATAAGATTGTGATTAACTCTATATGCAGAACTTTCTTGGATATTAACACTCCAATCTTTCACTATTTGGTCCTTACAAGAATTATCATTTAACAACAAGAGAAAAACTTCCAGTTTCCACCAGAGTTAGTAATATCAGATTTATATAAGTTTAATAAAATAGGGGTATGATCTGATTCTAGTTGGGTTAAATGAGTAAGGCTAGTGTCAGGAAACATAATTATCCAATCATCATTAGTCATGGCTCTGTCTAGTCTAGATTTAATGCTACCTGTACCATGCTTGTTACTAGTCCAAGTATATGGTTTACCATTATAGGGAAGATCAATTAGACCAGCATCATGCACACATTTTATTATAGATGGAGATGTAGAATTAGAAGCTGTAAATCTTCCACACCTATCAGTAGGATCTAAGACTATATTTAGATCTCCAATTAACACCCACAATTGTTGGATCTCTAGTCATAAGTCTCTAATAAATTCCCATTGGGTTTTCTTTTCTTGCGGATTACAAGAACCATAGATGCAAGACAGAAGCCATTCTGGCTTAGAAGGGTCATTTTTAACTAGACAATGGATCATGTTTTTAGACGAATGAACTATTTCAAAAGAAAATCCATCCTTCCATAAGAGGAGAAGACCTCCAGACAAACCTATAGATTTTTCATAAGCTATATTAGGAAAATCTAGCTGTTTAGATAGCTTGAGGATTTTTTCTGAGTTGACTTTTGTTTCTTGCACAAATATGATATTTGGGTTATGAATCCTAGACAAGTTCTTTAAATGGTTTCTAGTGACAGTTCCATGCAATTATTTTCATGTTGAAAAAGATGTAATGATTTGAAATGCCAATTAAAACAGGATTTAATGCAAGATAAACAAGATTTAGGGAGTATGTATATACCTGTGAAGGACCTCTGACACAATCATTCACTGGTGCATGAGTAATTGCAGCTGAGTCATCCGATTCCATCATTGAGCTGTTGAGATGGTCCATATTAGTATTGTTAATCCCTTGGACGATAGCAGGAGGTTGAACATGGATATTATGAGGGTTCATTAACGGCTCTTGATTTAGAGAAGAGTTCCTCATACGTTTGACATTTCTAGATCTCTTTGGGTTCACATCCTCAACTAACTCTTCCTCCATCATATTTGTAACACTACTTCCTTCATTACCATCTTGTACTTCTTCTCATTCTTTCAACAAAGCTTCGTATTCAGCAGCAGCAAGGCTATCTAATTAAAGGAGAGTTGCAGTCTCCTAACATTTGTCATCTAGATGATCAATTACAAAGAACTTAGGACATATATTTTTTGGTTGAAGTTCTCAGTTGTTTTGGGGTAAAAATTGATTATGCTGTTTTTGGTAAATTTGGGTGCGTTGATGAGAATCGAATTCAAACCCTAAACAAATGCATTGCACGGGAGTACTTTTAGATTCGAAAGATCAATTTGTAAGACTCTGACCTAAACCAAGAAATGGCCGTTCCAGATTCAATTCGGTCACAAGGTGAAGGAGAAGGGTTGATCTTAGGGAGGGAAGCGAAGAAGGTGTTTGAGATCAGAATGTTGAATTATGAAGGTGTGGTTGTTTTATGACTTGTATCAGAATATGGTTTCTTGATACTTGTGTTGATAACACTTGTCTTGTGTTGTCGAGATAGGTTGAAAACCAATTTATACAATTTATTTGAGCGCAACCCTGATCTCGTAGGAAGTGGAGAAGATTAAGTAGTGGAGTAGTGGGGTTGTGTAAGAGGTGGTGATCATCATGTGGTCACGCCTTCACCCACTACTCTCATCGTTGTTAACCGTTCGTCCTTTCCTGACATGTTCTCGTAATGGGCGTGTTGCACGCCGCACGCTGTAAACCGCCAGACCAATACCCCAGTAAGTATCCCCCAGTTTGTGACATGTTTGATGTCTCGAGTAAGTGGGTCAAGTCGTGGGACTTGCCGCAAAGAATAACATATGGTGCTATTAGGTTAAACAACTAAGTTGTTTATGAGGCCGATAAAATATCGTATGTATTCGATGCACATAGAGCATCTCTTCTAAGCAGCTCAAAATAATCGATGTGCATGAAGCATCGTTGTTTTAGACCTCGATCGAATAAGTCGCGGATTGGGCGTCTTAAAAGAGGTAGCATGGCCGACCACCTTTGGGTGATCGTTTAGTGGCTCTGGAGGCAAGCCATTGACTGGTCGATCGCTCCCTGTGAAGGAGGGGTGGATGGTGATCGCAATGCTACTTTGTTGATTTTCTGAAAACAAATCGACATCACTCAACTAGGCTAGCAAAGTTGGATGAATGAGATGATTTGCGGCAGTTACATATTCTCGTTATGTAATTTAGGGTTTAGACGCCGTGCGGCCATCCTTGTTTTGGTTAGTCGAATCAAAGCACCGGGCGTTGATTCGAACAGGTCGATTGGCCATGTGTGAAGATGAGCCCCTAGTGAGTGTGTTGACATCTCCTGGGTCATCTAAAATTGTATCTAAGCCACTCGATTCGGCTGGCGAAGATGAGTGGTCACGATCGATTTGCGATAGTAGCATACTGTCGTAAACATAAATTAGGGTGCAGAACAGCCGCGACTACTCTAGTTCAATCGAGCGATTCGATGAGTCATTGACTTCTCACAGGCAAGTCGATTGAATGGTAATGAAGTTGGACCAGTGGTGAACTCATGTCCACCTTCTTGATCGTCTGAAACGCAATCTATGCCGTCCAACTAGGCTGGCTAAGTTGGACGGGCATGATTGATTTGCGACAGTTGTATACTGCGCGACCCAATTACGGTTTTTAGAATAGCGCGTTTGCTCTAGTTTGGACAAACGTTTTGGCATTCTTTGGACCTGTCGTGGGCAGGTCGATTGACCAATGGAGGAGTTGGGCCGCCACTGAACACACCAATACTCCTTTAATCGTTTATAGGAAAATCTAAGTCGTCCAACTAGGATGGCGAAGTTGGACGGTCGTGATGTCTCTGAGACCGTTTTTGCCGGTCTAACTCGTTTGAGCTCTCCTTTCAACAGCGCGATCACCCATGTTAGTGGGCCCGCCGATGATCATCGTGATGATTGCCTATTTCTGGCAGGAGTAGGCTGGGATTGTTGAATTGCGCGGCCAAATTGTGTGGTCGTGATCATTTTTGAGACTGATATGGACAGTCTAGATTTTCCTTAAGGAACTTAAACATATTCGATCGATCTACCTTTTAATTAAAAGTGTGTCGATACGAAAATCTCTTTGTCAGAGAACGATGCAGCCTGTATGAGTATTTTGTGCAATCCTAATACTGGCACTTCGGGAGATTCATGCTACTCTGCTGAGAGTGAGCATTGATCGTCATGTCATGTCAATATTGAGCTTTCGGCTAGGAACATAGCATATGCAAACACTAGGCAAGTCATGCATTAGTTAATAATGCTGGCAGAAAATAAAATTCACAGAATATTTGGGATTGCTACTACACTCACCATTCTGGGTGAATTTCATATATATATTGAATTGCTCAATGAGCGAGGAGGTTTTTTGCACTCGCTGCTTCTTAAATGGCTTTAACCCTTGCAGGGTGATAACGCACTAAACACAGGGTTTTACAATTTTAGCCTTGAACTAAAACCACCATCAACAATGTTGAATTGCTCAATACATATGTAAGTGAAAATGTTTATGCACTCATCACTTTTAAATGGATTTTGTTCCTTTGCAGGATGACAGCGCGTTAAATACAGGGTTTATGATTTTATCCCTTGAACTAAAAACCACCATCAACATTAAGTCCCCTGCTTAGTACGTAACAGTGACATTGTTGCGGGGTAAGCACTAGATGGTGACAAATAAAGATAAAACTTATGATACAAAGTTAGATGTTACCAGGAGAGATGGGTCGTCCTGTCCTTGGAACATGTCACGTTCAAGAAGCGTCAAGGTGAGCGTTCCCCTAGCATGATGTCAGTTGGCCCCAGGTAGATTAGGCATACGGTTGGTTGGGATCTCAAACTGCATTCCAAGTCCCTTGTACATATGAGTATCGTTCGAGAGCGTGTCCAAGCTTTCCTAGCTTCGGTTAGCATGGAGGAAAAGTGGAGGCGCGAAGCATCTCAGCTAACAAGTGTTAGGGCTGAAAGGTTTGCTGCCCGGCTAAAGTGAAAGAGGGTGGAGCATAATATGAATACCCTATTCATGACGACGTCATAATCCTCGACTCCGATGTGGACGAGCCCTATCATTAGGAATATCCTTAAAAGGCTGCTGAAGCAATTGAAACAGCTCCCAAAAAGAACGTTGATGCAGCTTCCGAAAAGGGTGTTGAAGCGGCTTGAGAGGATGTTGAAGCGGTTTCCGGAGAGGATGTTGAAGCAGCTCCTGGAGAGGACTCTAGTGAAGGCACCATTGGCCATGGCGTTGACGACACTTCTTTGATGTTTAATAGTCTTTGTTTCATGCGGCTGGAGCCAGGGATTGATCGAATAATAGTCCCTCATTCATGCTGCTTTGATAATTTTATGTTTTTAATTGGATGAATGAATAAAATCTCCCGACTGAGAAATCCAAATTCTTTGAAAGATTGCGGTATCTTGAAACTCAAGATGTAGCACTCTCCGGTAGGGTTACAATAGAATCTCTTTATTTTATCGAGGTGATGTGGCCGATGGGAAGGAAACACCCATAAGTGGTGATGTGTTTTCCTTTCATGTGGCCGGATACCGCTCCCACGATGATACCATTTATATGTAGCCCTAATAACAAGAGCTTGAAGTAGGGGATGCAATGATGAAAATTGAGGATTCGGCCACGAACCTGTAACTTCCATTTGTTATATCACGTGTGTTGTGCTTCCGTGAACAGGAGATCCAAGAGTCGTATTTGTTAGGTGTGAAGGCTCTATCTCCAATTAATAGCGCGTGTGACGTGATTGGACACGTCTGAAAAAGTAATTGCAATCTGGGAGTACCACGTGCACTAGCTCGCTGCTTCCTGATTTTGTGAAGGGATTTTCCAAAATATGAAAATTACAGATGGCGAAACTTCTTTCTGGGATCTAGGCACAATGAGATGGTGATTGGGAGGTTGTTTCGTCATTGAAGCAGGCTGCAAGGTACGAATGACGCTTGCCCTAAGAAGCGTGTACTGGCTGCTTTATGATTTCTTTCAGTCATCTTGCTCTTTCTGATTGCGATCATGATATGCTGGGGATGCTTGTATGGTCAAAATCTTCCGGAGCCATTGGGTGAAGTAGACGAGCTAAGAGGTGTTCCGTTGCCGACGTGCTGCTATCGAGTCTTCAAGGACTTCGTTCGAAGCGACATCCTTTGAACCATCTTCTGAATCTTGAACTGTTGTATGGAATGTGAGCAGTCCCCAGTTACACTTCTGTTAGATCCGATGGCGTGGCCGGATATGTGAATATATCTCTACGGCGTGCTATTGGAGTCTTTGATACACGTGTACGGCTTCATGTTGAGAAATTCCTGCAGCTCGTATGGCTTTGACAGTGATGATGCTGATATCATAAATAACCTGGTTGAGGGACGTGAAGGCATCCCGCACTGGCAGTCCCCACGTGTAATTATTCTGAGCATATTTTCTCTTGAAAGATGTACTTCCATTATATTTGCTGGTAAGGTGGTTGACGAATTGATGAAGGCGGCAATCTTTTGGATTTGTTGATCAGAGTCGTTTTTGATAGATTTGTATTGTATCCAAACTTTTGGCAGCTCATGCATACTTTCCATAGGAAATTGGAAATCTAGAAACACTGATTTTGATTTTGTCGGCGATGTGGCAGTCATGATGCAGTTGGTCTGTGTGGCTTGCTGAGGTGTTGAAGCGCCTTCTTCTGGAGAGAGCATTGAAGCGGCTTCAGGAGAGAGCGTGCGTTGAAGTGGCTTCTGGAGTGAGCGTTGAAGCGGCTTCTTCTGGAGAGAGCATTGAAGTGGCTTCAGGAGAGATCGTGCGTTGAAGCGGCTTCTTCTGGAGAGAGCGTTGAAGCGGCTTCAGGAGAGAGCGTGCGTTGAAGCGACTTCTTATGGAGAGAGTGTTGAACCGACTTCAGGAGAGAACTCCAGTGAGGGCGCCCTTAACCCTTGATTCAAAAAATGAGTTCTTCTCATTATTCTGAGGCGATACGATATGGAAGATGGGAAGACGGCACACAAATAGTGCTAGCCCGCAAGTCATGTTTTCTTCTCATGGGAAAGAATACCGTTTCTACTGTAACATCTCAACCCATGCAATGCTGGCAACGGTGATTCGAAATAGGGGAGATAACGACAATGGTTAAGGATGCAACCAACCTTCAGTTTGATTTACCCTTGCAAATTACATGCTTCTTGATTGACCGTCTCTCTTGTGTTGAAGAAGTCCTTAACTGACGACGAAGGAATTTCATGCTGAGCCTCAGTCCCCAAGTGTGGTTTACGTGGTTCTATCCTGTATGGTCGATGGGTTGACCATGATGAGGATATTACCCTCTTGTATCCATGTTGATGACTATGTACAAAACAGGTTGGCTGGAGCTTGGATGGCTACGATCAAGATCCTTGACAGGGACGAGTTATGACTATAGGCACAAACCTTGGCAGTGACGAGTGGTGGCTACGGATCTTGAAAGGAAGGAGCAGAAGCTACGACCACGAACCTTGGTTGGCCACGACCGTGAACATTGACGGGCTTTGATAAATCACGTATGTGAGTTTACTCTCCCTTCTTTATTTTTGGTGAAGCAGATCCTCCTTGATTCAATGTGTGCGGAAACTCGCCTATCATTGCTTGCGTAAATGCTCCATCATGGTCTGTACGGTTTTGTGGACGGAGTCCCCAGATTTCATGCAACTCTTGACCGGAAGAGGATCTCTGTGCACTCCTCCAGTGCCTAATTTAATTTCTCCCGCATCCTCCTCTCCTTGGAATTTGTTGCAGTCACTGGTTGGGTGATTGACGAACCTATGGTAATGGCAATATTTGGTATTTGCCATTTCTCTCTCGGTTGATGGATATCTGAGAGGAGGTAGCTTGATAGCATCATCTTGAATCCATGCTTCTAGGAGTTCGATTACCTCAAGTTTGGAGAGACTCTTCTGTCTCTTGTTGCTGAACAGGAGTCTTAGTCATGGATTTTCGAGGTTGAGCTGTCTGCATTTGTCTTTGGTGTCGCACGTTTGGGTTGTTGTTCTGCAACTGGAGCTTTTCTCTTTCCTCCTACACTCACCACGCTTACAGAGGGTTGAGTGTCGTATTGTTTGTTGATAAGACGTATGTTTCCTCGAGTCTCACGTGTATCTTCATTCTTGGCGGGCCTGATTCCTTCCAACAAGGTTGGTGTTGTTGTAGCCAACCGCTTAGCAGCTTCATGAAGTTCAGAGAATGTCTGGAAGCGCAGGATCTCCAGTAAAGCGCGATAGACAGGTACCATGCCATTAATGCACAACTCCAACAATTGATGTTCAGTCACATTTGGATCATAGTGCTTGAATCCAATTGACTATGTTGTTTGGTGCAATGTTGTTGTACCAGGTGTACGCCCAGTATCGTCATAAAGGGAGAACTGGGGAGAATAATATCCTCTTGGAAGGAGAATTCTTTGCACATCAGGAGGATAAGGAGGTTGATGTTGGTGCATGTCCGCCGGGTTTTATTTGCCTCGATTTTGGAGAAGTCATTCCATATACTCACGTGTGATGAAATTGGATTGCTGATTCTTTTCCAATGGGCGTTCAGGAGCAACGGGAGCCTCTTCATCTATAAAGGTGCGTCCTGCTGAAGTGTTTGCGCCGGGGGTGTTAAAATTATTCCTTGTTAGCTCCATCTGGGTTGACATGACTCTTGCGGTAACCGCTCCGTTAGTGTCTTGAGGAGAGTAAGTACCTCTTTCTGAGTCGTAGCCACGTCTGTCTGAGCCTTGGCGAGAACTTCTTGTCTTTCCATCAAATCAACAATGGTAATAGGGTATTGGCTTCCCCTGGTTCCTCCAGCCTCTCGTTCTGATGGAGGAGTGGCAGTAGTTCTGGTAACAATTTGGGGCGTTCGCTCGAAGAAACATTTAGAGTGGCGGCAGCGGCTCAGGCTCAGGTGATTAGAGGTGTCACGCCTAAGGGAATGTTTCCTGCGCCGCTGGTGTTGGTGGTTGAGGATGTAGTACCACGAGATGCGTTGATCGTGCTGGTAGGTGGTACATTGGTGTCACCGGCAACAACGTTGATACCAGGGGTGTTGTCAGCGCCAGTAACATCGGGATTTGTCGCTGATCCAGACCTAAGATCCACCATCTTGAATTCTTGAGAAAATTGAAATAAAATTGAAAACTGATCTTGCAACCGAGAGATTAATCTCCCACTATGGTCGCCAGTTGTTTTGGGGTAAAAACTGATTCTGCTGTTTTTGGTAAATTTGGGTGTGTTGATGAGAATCGAATTCACACCCTAAACAAATGCACTGCACGGGAGTACTTTTAGATTCTAGAAATTAATCTATAAGACTCTGGCCTAAACCAAGAAATGGTCATTCCAGATTCAATTCGGTCACAAGGTGAAGGAGAAGGGTTGATCTTAGGGAGGGAAGCAAAGAAGGTGTTTGAGATCAAAATGTTGAATTATGAAGGTGTGGTTGTTTTATGACTTGTATCAAAATATGGTTTCTTGATACTTGTGTTGATAACACTTGTCTTGTGTTGTCGAGATAGGTTGAAAACCTATTTATACAAGTCATTTGAGCGCAACCCTGATCTCGTAGGAAGTGGAGAAGATTAAGTAGTGGAGTAGTCGGGTTGTGTAATAGGTGGTGATCATCATGTGGTCACGCCTTCACCCACTACTCTCATCGTTGTTAATCGTTCTTCCTTTCCTGACACGTTCTCGTAATGGGCACGTTGCACGCCGCACGCAGTAGACCGCCAGACCAATACCCCAGTAAGTATCCCCCAGTTTGTGACATGTTTGATGTCTCGAGTAAGTGGGTCAAGTCGTGGGACTTGCCGCAAATAATAGCATATGGTGCTATTAGGTTAAACAACTAAGTTGTTTATGAGGCCGATAAAATATCGTATGTATTCGATGCACGTATAGCATCTCTTCTAAGCAGCTCAAAATAATCGATGTGCATGAAGCATCGTTGTTTTAGAGCTCGATCGAATAAGTCGCTGATTGGGCGTCTTAAAAGAGGTAGCATGGCCGACCACCTTTGGGTTATCGTTTAGTGGCTCTAGGGGCAAGCTATTGTTTGGTCTATCGCTCCCTGTGAAGGAGGGGTGTACGGTGATCGCAATGCTACTTTGTTGATTTTCTGAAAACAAATCTACATCATTCAACTAGGCTAGCAAAGTTGGATGAACGAGATGATTTGCGGCAGTTACATATTGCCGTTATGTAATTTAGGGTTTAGGGGCCGTGCAGCCATCCCTGTTTTGGTTAGTCGAATCAAAGCACTGGGTGTTGATTCGAACAGGACGATTGGCCAGTGTGAAGATGAGCCGCTAGTGAGTGCGTTGACATCTCCTGGGTCATCTAAAATTAGATCTAAGCCACTTGATTCGGCTGGCGAAGATGAGTGGTCACGATCGATTTTCCATAGTAGCATACTGCCGCAAACATGAATTAGGGTGCAAAACAGCCGCGACTACTCTAGTTCAATCGAGCGATTCGATGCGTCATTGACTTCTCACAGAAAAGTCGATCGAATGGTAATGAAGTTGGACCGGCGGTGAACTCATGTCCACCTTCTTGATCGTCTGAAACGCAATCTAAGTCGTCCAACTAGGATGGCTAAGTTGGACGGACACGATTGATTTGCGACAGTTGTATACTGCCGCGACCCAATTAGGGTTTTTAGAATAGCGTGTTTGCTCTAGTTTGGACAAATATTTTAGCATTCTCTGGACCTGTCGTGGGCAGGTCGATTGACCAATGGAGGAGTTGGGCCGCCACTGAACACACCAATACTCCTTTAATCGTTTGTAGGAAAATCTAAGCCGTCCAACTAGGCTGGCGAAGTTGGACGGTCGTGATGTCTCTGAGACCGTTTTTGCCGGTCTAACTCGTTTGAGCTCTCTTTTCAACAGCGCAATCACCCATGTTAGAGTTGGCGTTCAAAGGCTTTGCGCTTGGGATAAATGGGTCTCGACCGGCCAGGATGCTAGTGGGCCCGCCGATGATCATCGTGATGATTGCCTATTTCTTCTAGGAGTAGGCTAGGCTTGTTGAATTTCGCAGCCAAATTGTGTGGTTGTGATCATTTTTGAGACTGATATGGACAGTCTAGATTTTTCTTAAGGAACTTAAACATATTCCATCGAGCTACCTTTTAATTAAAAGTGTGTCGATACGAAAATCTCTTTGTCAGAGAACGATGCAGCTGTGTGAGTATTTTGTGCAATCTTAATACTGGCACTTCGGGAGATTCATGCTACTCTGCTGAGAGTGAGCATTGATCGACATTTCATGTCAATATTGAGAGTTCGGCTGGGAACATAGCATATGCAAATACTAGGCAAGTCATGCATTAGTTAATAATGCTGGCAAAAATAAATTCACAGAATATTTGGGATTGCTACTACACGCACCATTCTGGGTGAATTTCATATATATATTGAGTTGCTCAATGAGCGAGGAGGTTTTTGCACTTGTCGCTTCTTAAATGGCTTTACCCCTTGCAGCGTGATAGCGCACTAAACACAGGGTTTTACAATTTTAGCCCTGAACTAAAACCACCATCAACAATGTTGAATTGCTCAATACATATGTAAGTGAAAAGGTTTATGCACTCATAACTTTTAAATGGATTTTGTTCCTTTGCAGGATGACAGCGCATTAAATACAGGGTTTACGATTTTAGCCCTTGAACTAAAAACCACCATCAACACCAGTGGTATTTGATCCATACATCTTCTTCTGTTTTAGTCTTCCACCATCCCCCTCTGTGAAGCGATTTTTGAAGATCAATCTCAATCCTTGCCTTAACAGTGTTTCCTGCACGAGGTCGACAATTCTTCGGTTTAGTTGAAATCTTTTTCCCCATGAAGCTGATAGCTTCATCAATGACAGCCTCATTCATATGCTCCATTTTCAAGTATTTGAAGTGAAATGTGAAAATATGTGTTTGATAGACATAATCCTTCAGTGGTATATGCTCATAATATTTTTGAACATGAAAAAGGACTCCATCAATTATCCATGGACCATCAGCGATCACTTCATCTCTTTCAGCTTCATCATTTAATCTCACCAGAATCAGGTTGTGACCCATGATTCTTATTTCTTTGTTACGATACTTTCCCCCGAGAGTATTGATTTCCTCCCTGATAACTCTCATTTTCATCATCTTTTTCTCAATAAATTTTCCAAGAACACCAAAAGCCCATTGTTCAGCAGCCTCATTGATTGTTTGTGAAGTACCCACCGTTCTTCTTTGCACTGAAGTCATGTCGATATTTGCCTGTCTTAGTTGACGCGAAAGTTGATTGATACGATCACCTTGATTTCTGAAGAATATAGGTTTTCAGCGCTTCTGCTACTAGTTAGGTTTATAATATTCTGAGCTTCTACACAAGTCACAGTATATATGGACTTATGGATAGAATATGAGGACTTTATTGAGGATATATATTTGTGGGTAATTCTTGGTATTTTTGGATATATGAGCGAAACAGAATATGGTTGGGAGCCATTTTTGAAACCATGATATATGGGAAATGAAGTTAAATATCTCGCATAAAAAGGAAAGAAGAAATCCAGCTGGTGCATGGAATACTAGATGTTGTAATCACGGAAATTCATTGACTGAGATTTGAGAGCCAAATTTTTTTGCTGGTTTGGATCGGAGACTGAAGATGATTTTGAAAATTTTCTTGATCTGTGACTAGTCTAACATTAATAGAATCTAGTAAGAGTGAATGAATGGACATTCCTAAATAGTTTTGATGAGAATATAAGCAATTGAACAACTCTAGATATAGTTTCATTTGAGTCATTTGAACTAGTTATGATTAAGCTTAACAAGGTTAATATGAAAATGTTCATATGGCTAACTTCAGTTAGTTATTGTTGAGCCAACAAGGTGTACACGTTTAGGTACGGTTACCCATATCTAAATGAAGTCACTTTTCATTTGTGTGTAACAAGCTAAGTTCAATCTAACGGTTGAAAGATATTATCTTGAGTCTAATCAGGTTTTCATCTAACAGTGGATATTGAATGCTTTATTACCAAGGTAACATTGATTGCAAACCCTGATTTGAAGACTATATAAAGGAGAACTCTAGCAATTGGGAAACCTAATCCCCACACCTCATGTGTGATACTAGTTGCGACTAGAGTCGATTCTCCTTTAACCTAGGTTTTTCCTAAAACCATTATAGGTTAACGACTTAAAGACTTCATTGGGATTGTGAAGCCAGACCCAACTATTTTCTCTATAGTTGTGTGTTCTGATCTTTCTTTATTCTATCGTATTGAGCACTATCTTCTCTAAAATTTGCTCGAGATTTAATCTCCGATAGGCAAGATAAAAACTAGTCACAAACATCTTCGTCTCATCGTTTGTGATTCCACAATATCTTGTTTTGCTACCATACGATTAAGATTATTGTGAGGTGATATATTTCTAGGATGTTCTTCGGGAATATAAGTTCGGTATATCAATTGGTTCCTGTTCACCTTGATTTATCAAAAAATGGAACAAAGACTCATATAGGTATATCTGTGGGAGACAGATTTATCTATACAATAGACTTTTCTGTGTGAGACAGATTGGTTTATCAAGTCTTCGACTTTGGGTCGTAGCAACTCTTAGTTGTGGGTGAGATCGGCTAAGGGAATCAAGTGCGTAGAGTCCTACTGGGTTTCAGATATGTAAGGAGCGCAACTGTACCTTGATCAGTGTAAGATTGGTTAGGGCTCAACTACATTCCAGTCCGAAGTTAACTTGGAGTAGGCTAGTGTCTGTAGCGGCTTAATACAGTGTGGTGTTCAAATCTGGACTAGGTCCCGGGGTTTTTGTGCATTTGCGGTTTCCTCGTTAACAAAACTTCTGGTGTCTGGGTTATTTCTTTTCCGCATTATATTTTCAATATAATTGAAATATCACAGGTTGTGCGTAAGTTCAATCAATTGTGAATCCGACTTTTGGTTATTGATTGAATTGATTGACACTTGGATATTGGTTTTTGATACCGCCCAAGTTGTTTCCTATATTAATTAGGCTCACGGATTCCATCTGTTTGATTTGCTGATTACATTAATAAAGAGATATAACTTTTGGATATATTTCTTGATTGAGCTCGCTTTATTAGTTGGTGCTCTCAGAATTATATTGGAGTTAGTCCATACAGATTGCCTAAACGAAATATTGTGTGTGGTTGTTGGACCCCCGCTTTTTCAGAATCTTTAACCTAAAGCATGATTCTGTAATATGAAATCCATCTTATGTGAAAATAAAAATCATTTATATGTGCCACAAAATTATCTTTTGACCCATAACAGATACTTCGGGTCGCTAGATGACTAACTTCATGTTACAACACAAACCTCGGGTTTGAATATTTATGTAACTTTTTGGTGTAGTAACACCCATTACATCATTCTTAAATAAAGAAACTATAAAACTTGGAGTTGTCCCGATCCAAACTCCTTCATGTTCTCTTGGAGTACCATGTTTCGCCAATCTATCAGCAACATTATTGGCTTCTCTATATCTTTGAACAAACTTCACTTTGAAAAATAATCTTTTGAGACTTCCAATTTCTTTGACAAGCCCACTAGTGTCCCATTATGGTTTGGTTTCATCACTTCACAACTGAACAACATCGTAAGAATCATTTTCCACTTTCGCATCTCGAAAGCCCAAGTCTGCAGCCAGGAGTAGCCCATGTCTGATTGCCCAGACCTCTGCGATGGTGTTACTGTTCTTATAAATGTGTTTGCCATAACAGGAAATAAAGGCTCCAGTTTCATCTCTAATGATTCCTTTGAATCCTACAAAACCAAAATCATTGACAGAACCGTCAATATTTAATTTACAGAAGCCACTACTTGGCGCCTGCCAAGCAATATTGACGTCATGCATGTTTTTGTTTTTCCCTTCATCATCAGAATTGATAGCCTGATACTCCCTTTCCAGTTTAATAGCATTTGCAAGAACTGTAGATGGTGGATTTTCAGCAAATGATAAAATCGTAAACCCATACTTATACGTATTCCTGATCCAGCAATCAGATAAATATTGAGGCTCATGTCTCTTATCGGAAGCATGAAAGATCATGCTATAAGAATCTCTGACTGAGAATACTGTCTCTCGGAGTATATATATATATATAGATATAGATATGTAGTCTCTCAACTGAGGCATCGGCATATCTCACGAATACTGAGCAATTTCAGTAATTACTTTTATATAGAATCAAAAGAATGGACGGCTCCTAGACATCTAGCCTGCTAGTATAGAACAATAACGTCTTCAAGATGTAACAATATTTTCCCTAACTATATGAAAGAAAATATGACGCTTCAACAAGCTCATATCACTCAATTTCTGAATAATTAATGCTCCTAGATAATCGTGCTAGTATAGAGCCATTAATTAATTATTCTCGAAATCAATAGATTCATTAACTGAATCCCTGGAAAATATTCAATATTTTCATAATATTTCGTTACTTCAATTTATGGTTCTTCTCAGCGGAATTCCATGGGTTAGTAATAAATATTCAAAACACGGGCATCTGAGCTGCCTTTGAGTAAGCCCCGACCAAAATGGTGTAAGTGTGCTCAACGATGATGCTCTAAGAATCACCGCATGAACAAGTATTTCAAAATACGACGAGACGATGAACCTATGCAAATAGGAAAGAAAATAATAAAATAATAGTCAAGGCGCTAGGGGACTGGCTCACCGGCCGGCCAGTCATGTCGTGACCAGTCCCATGCCCAAATTCTATATTTTATCATATTTTATTATTTTCCTTGATCTCATGAAAATCCTTTCATTTGAACAAATATCCTTCGTTTTGAGGAAACTCCTCAGTTTCATGGTGTTTCCTTCACACTGAGGAAATAATATAAAATTAGGGAAAATATTGTGGGGTCGTGATTATTGGCCAACTGGCCATGCCTTGATCCCGGCCGGCCCCACACCTCATGTTTCCTCATTATTTTATTATTATTTCCCTAGTTTCATGAAAACTCCTTAATTTCATGATTTTTCAAACCCACGAAAAATATAATATAAAATTAGGGAAACCCGTGGGGCCATGCCCTAGCCGGTCCCACACGCCCTTTATTTTATTATTATTAATTTTAAGTTTTCCTTGGTCCCATGAAATTCCTTGATTTCATGGTATTTCTCTCAAATTATGAAAATTCCTTTAAATCATGGAAAAATACATAAAAAATACATAAAATTGAGGAAAACTCGTGGGACCGGGCCCAAGTCGGCCGGCCATGCCCTAGACGGTCCCACATGCCCTTATTGTTATTATTTTAATATTATTTGCTTCCTTGATCCCATGGAAACTCTCTCACTTTAAGGAAACTCCTTAATTTCAACAAAATTCTTTGATTTCATGATATTTTCATAAAATCATGAAAAATATTATAAAATTAGGAAAAGGCACCATGGGACCGTGGTCACGGACATGCCTTGGCTCCAGCGGTCCCACGCCTCATGTTCCTTCATTTTATAATTATTTTCCTTCATCTCATGAAGTTTCCTCAGTTTCAGCAAAACCCTAATTTTGTCATATTTTCTCAAATGGATGCTCAACTGCACGCCAGAAAATATCAAAATTCTCAGGATTGTGATACTGACGTGTTTACGACGTGAGCATGTTACCTTGACCGATCAGGGTTAGCTCCTTGGCTCGCAATGAGACGATCCCACGTATTTTCACGATTTGACCTAATTTGCGCAATTGCACGTATTAGGTCCAAAACTCTTCCAAATAATTTTGTATTTTCATGGAATGATCGTCAGTCGATCCCGTGACCACCTAAGGCTGATTTCATGACCCCTTGGTCGGTCCCTCACCTCTTCATAATTAATTAGGTTTTATCACCTAAGGCTCAGGCGAGCATTTTTCGAATAAATGATTAAACCAGCATTTGATCATTCTTTCATCAACAAATCACCAACTATTCAAGAGACCTTGGCACTTGCTCACACGAGCATACGAGATCTACATGGTTGACCCACGGTCCAATGTAGCCGGTCTCTCCTTCATTCCATGGCTAATTTTCAATTAACCATGAATTGGTCATCAATTGATCAAATTAGGGTTTCTGAGTCCAAGGATCATAATTCCATATTCAAACACTAATAATTTTACGACGATATCATGATCAGTATTCTTATTAATTATGCTCGGTTCAATTACCAGTGTTTTAACTAATGTTTTATTTTGATCACATTACCAATAATTCATCAGATGAGCAACACTTGCTCAGACGAGCAATATTTGCTCAAACCAAGGAATATTGGTTCAATATTCAACAATTCATCGAATGAGCAATACTTGCTCACCTCAACGTGAGAATTATGCCTCTATCTCAACAATCATGTTCAACTCATCAACTACATGGACTCATCGTCCCATAAAGTCATGAAGTCAGCAACTGACTAAATTAACCACGAGACGTCAATCGTGTCACTTGGGGGGATACTAACTAGGGTTTTGGTATGGCGGTCTACGGCACGTGTGTTCATACACACGATGAGAATGTGAGCAAGTCGTGCAATCATTTGAAGGAGTTAACAAAGTAGTGGATGGAAAATCAACCAAGTCTCCGCACGTTGAGCAACTGGTTTTAACACGATTTCCAATTCCCCATTCTTTGGTTCCATCAACTGTCTCACTTCATGAGATCATGGTGTTTTCAATTCCAGCAATATAAATAAATCTCGGAATTATGATTGAAACAAGGACAATCTCAGGTCAAACAGACAACACGAGATTAACATTCCAACTCTCAACAGAGCAAATTCAATCATTCGAATTTATCTTATTTTCGTAAATACACAACACACCTACAATCTTCGATCACCATTGATCTCACACATTTCTCAGATTCCCTCCCACAGACCGACCCATCCTCTCTTGTGACCGAATTTACTCTGGAACGGCCATTGTCTTGGTTTAGGCCGGAATACTATAGATTGATCTCTCGAATTCAAAGCACTCCCTTCTTGCAGTGCATCTGTGTGAGGTTAAGCGTTTCGCTCGGTTCAAGGAGTCTCCTCCATGCGATCATCTCCTCAATTCCGTAAAAACCAGCGAATCGTTTTCCCCATCTACTGATTGGCGACCACAAAGGGGAGATCATTCTCTCGGTTGAAAATTCACTTATCACAAAGATGGTCGGTCTTAGGTCCACTTCAGTTACTAACCCGGATTTAACACCCGGTTCTAATATTGCAAGCTCTAGTGGTACTGTTAACACCACTCCTCCGGTGCAACCTGCCACTACCACTCCTCCGAACGCTGGTACTGGAACTGGATCCATCAATAATCCACTCTTCGGTCGGTCTCCTGAAAAGTCAAGGAAAATCCACCTACCATAGGTGACCTCATGAAAGTGCAAGAAACTCTTGCCAAAAATTAGACTGATATGGCTGCCACTCAAAAAGAACTATTCAACTATCTCAAGACTCTCACAGACAAGATGTCAGAGAAAATTCAAGAGAAAGAAAAAGCTAAAGAAAAGTCTTTAGATGCTGATCCCGAAGTCACTCCGATCCATGTAGTAGATGATGAGGAAGTTCCTAAGGCTGCAGATAATCCACCCGCGAAAGAGCCATCCAGTTTCATCACTCGTGAAGACTTGGAACGACTTTTGGAGGATCGTGGAAAATATAAAACGCCTTCTGAGCACCATCACCAACCTCCATACCCTGCTACTACGCAAAGAATTCCTCTGCAAAAAGGTTACACCTCTCCAACCTTCACACTTTATGATGGAACAGGCAACGCTCGAGAACATGTTTCTCAGTTTCTGGAAGCACTGGGTGAACATGAGCACAACCATACTGTCCGTCTGAAGGAATTTTCAAAGTCTCTGAAATGTAGAGCATATACCTGGTACAACAACATCGCACCAGGAAGTATCAAAAGTTGGGGAGAAGTGGTTAATGCTTTCTACAGGAAATACTTCTTCGTCTCAGAGCAAATCACCCTCTCTGACCTCGGAAGGATGTTTCAAAGGAGCAACGAACATCCTAACGATTATGTGAAAAGGTTCAGGGTTCAGGCCTTGGATTTCCATGATCCGAACGTCACATAGCAACAACTCGTGGACTTGTGCATCAACGGAATGATCCCGGTCTATATAGCTTTATTGGAAAATCTCAGGTTCCAGACTTTCTCAGAAATCCATGAAGCAGCCAAGAGATCAAGAACTCTGCACCTGCTCTATTGGAGAGAGCTAAGACTACAAAAGCTGAAGAGCCACGGGAGACTCGAGGTAGCAGACGTTTAATCAACAAATAATACAACCTCCAACCTTCCACAAACATTGTTACAGAAGGAACAAACAAAAGTCTGAGCCACCGCGCAAACATGATTCCTCAACTCCCGCAAAGGCACAAAGGAAAGATAATACGCAAAATCCAACTCAACACACGTAAGCCGATCCAGAGACACCTGATTTCCCTGCTCCATTGAGGAAGTTATTGAGCTTCTAGACGCCCGGATTCAAGACGGCGCAATCAAACTACCTTATGTCAAGAAAGAGCCAACTGAAGAGGCCATGGAAAATCCTCTCTACTGTCGCTTCCATAGGTTCGTCAACCATCCCACAAGTGATTGCAGAACTTTGAAGTTCATATTTAAAGAGAAGGTCGAATCAGAAGAACTCAACCTGGAGACTGAAGGAGTGCACAGAGACCCTCTCCCAGTCAGAACTTTCACTCTTTCTGAACCACCTGTCAAAGAAGCGGTTCAATCTTTAATCGAACATGTCCGCGAGTTGTTATACTTATCAAAGGCTCAAAGAGGAGACATGTTCACCGCACTGAATCACATCGTGTCAGGAAAGCGCTTATTGATTCAAGAAGCATTTCCTGAGCCACCCCCAACAACAGAAAAAGAAATGTACGACTGGGGACTTCTCGCCACAGTCCATCTCAAGGGAAACGAGTTCAAACGAGCATTGATTGATGTCGGCACCGCTGTCAATGTTATCCCTCTGAAAACTCTCAAAGCTGCTGGTATCACACGACAAGAAGCCATTCATGCTCCAGTAACAATCACAGATCATGAAGGAACACCCAGAGATGCTTATGGCCACATCACTCTCAAGGTGAACATAAACTCAGCCTGGACCGAAACAAAATTTTTCATAATTCGAGAAGATCCATGATATGATATGATTCTTGGACGAACATGGATTCACACTGGAAAGGTAACACCAACACCTTTAGTTGCACATTTCTCTATTGAAGAAACCTCTGATTCGGAAGAAGAAAAGGAAGATACTTCACCATTCGAGTATTGAAGGAGGTCAGAGCCCTAGCATAGCTAACACAAAAACCTGAAAAAGATGCAAATGCTTTCATCAGAAGGTTTCGCACTCAGTCAAGTCTTATTCCTCCTCATGTGTCTATATCATCAGTTTTCAAATATGCTTATTTGATCCGAGGACTTTACTCCACCAACAACTTAGCAATTGCAAAATGCTATGAATGGATAACCTCGCCCCAACAATATTTCACCAAATGGTTAAGTTCAGAGCTTCTTCAAACCGAGCATATCATCAAAAAGTTTATTGCTGAAGACATAGCCAAGAATGATAAACAATACCTCAAATACTCTCCTATGCATGAGTGTCCATACATACCACAGCCATGGAACTCCACTGCACGAAGAATTCCAAACTAGCAGAAAATATTCAGGGCACGAATGATCAAGTCTAACAAATTCCAGGAAGGAGATTTGGTTCTCAAAGCAACTAAACGTAATTCCCATTCTGCAAAGAATTCCAACTGTGAAGGACCCTACTGTTTATGGGTGAAAACTATTCCTGCCAAATTTGGTAATTTGGGGTGTGTGGATGAGGAATGAATCTAAACCCTAAACAAATGCACTGCGCGGTGAGTGCTTGTAGATTCGGAAATCAATCTGTGCAAGTCCGGCCTAAACCAAGAAATGGCCGTTCCAGGACTTGTTTCGGTCACAAAGTGAAGGAGATGGGGTTGATCTTAGGGAGGAAGCGAAGAAGGTGTTGAGATTGTAAAGGTGTTGGCTATGAATAACTTGTAACGAAAAGGTGAGCGGAGCTTACGATTGATGCAAGCAGGCTCTGTGTGTTTGAATACGTTTTTGTATTAACACTTGGTTTCTGTCTCGTCTCGACTTGTGTTGTTTCTCTCCTGTCTCCTGTTTTTCTCCTGTCTTGGAAAATAGGTAGGAGAATCTATTTATACAAGTCATTTGAGCCTTATTCACGTCTCTCGTGGGAAGTGGAGGAAGTGGAGTGATGGAGTAGTGGAGGTGTGTGTTGGTGTTACACGACCCCGCCTTGCCCACTTCTCCTGTCATCTCTAACCGTCCATGACTTCCCCGACACGTTCTTGTGATGGCGCGTTGCACGCTTTGTAAACCGCCGGACCAATACCCCAAGTATGTATCCCCCAGCTTTGTGACATGATTGATGTCTCGAGTGTGTGGATCGTGGGACCCACAAAAGTTAGCATGTAATGCTAAATTGAATAACTGCGTTATTCAGGAAGTTGATACTTGTGAAGTATCATGTGTATTTTATGCAGGTACTGCATCATGGTGTGGTAGAGTGACGGGTGGTGATCACCATGACGTCTCACCGACCAATTAACTCCCGACCGTGGTTGTATAACCAAGCCGGTGAAGTTGGACGACGAGATAATCTTTGAGACACTCATCTGCGACCGTTGATGGAATCGGGGTTTTGAAGAGGTGCGCAGGCATCACTCTTCGACTTGGTCGAAACTAAGCATGGGAAGGGTTTTGGGAAGGACCGACTAGGGCATGCGTGTAAACAAGATGCCGGTGTACACGTCCGTACCTCTCGTCTCATAAAGGCGCGATCTAGGCCACTCGATTTGACCGGCAAAGAGGGGTGGTTGAGATCGGTTTGCATGCAAAATCCATTGTCGCAAAGGAATTGGAAACCGCGTGACATGCCTAGTTTGGACGCGCGTTCCAAGACGACCAATCTTGGTCGGTCTTGGTCGATCGGTCTGGTGTGAAGGTGGTAGGCTGGTGTTCACGCCTATACCTGAATATCCCATGAAAACGTGATCTGAGCCATCCAAATCGTCCGGCGAAGTTGAGCGGTCGAGATCAGTTTGCGATTTGGGAGGTGTGACAACGCTAGTTTGGGTGCGCGTCTTGGAATAACCAGGCATGATATGCCTTGGCCGATCGGGTGAGGGGATAGATGGGTCCACGGTGGTCATGCTGGTATGACCGGACCTGCGCTTAATCTAACTGGGACCCTCCATTCGTGCCGGAGAAGATGGACGCTCGTGATGCTCAAAACCCTAATTTTTGGGCTTTACTACCGTGGCCGAGCTATGTTCGGGCGCACGACTGGGATGACCAACCATGGTTGGTCTTGACCGATTGGTCAGGTATGTAGGCGGGCCCATGGTGATTGTGTTGACATGTTCTGGGCCCTTTGAATCTACATCTACACTCTCCATCTATACCTGCGAAGATGGATGGTTGAGACTTTTTGCGACACATGTAATATGCCGCAAACCCTAATTTAGGGTTTTCCGCCCATACTGTTATGGTTTGGACGTTTTGGCAAGCTAGGCCAATTCTGGAGGGAGGCCGACCATGCGGGGTCCGCGTTGGTTCGGCAGTGAATGTTCCATACCTGCTTGGGGGTGATGGAATTGATCTGGGTCATCCAATCATGCTTGTGGAGTTGGATGACTGTGATCATATCCTGGGCCGATACTGGTCGATCCGGATGCTCAATCGGGCTAGTATAACACACCGAGAGTGGCTCAATCGGGCTAGTATAACACACCGAGAGTCAGCCTGTACGGGTATTTCGTACATGGTTTCATTATAATGCTTGGAGGTTCGTGTTGCTCTGCTAAGAGTAACACTCAGTCGTCATGCCGCACTGATAATGAGTACAGGAAATACAAGGATGATTGCGCATTAATTAATAATGCTAGAAATTCACAGGGTATATGGGATTGTTGCTACATGCTCCAACCTGGATGAATTTCATGTATTCACATAAATGGGATTGTTGCCACATGCTCCATTCTAGGTGAATTAGTAAAGTGAAGGAGTATCCAACACTTATTAATGGCTTTATCTTTTACAAGATGTCAGCGCATGATTTTCTGGTTTTTTACAATTTTAACCTTAAATGAAAATCCACCATCAACACCTACATGGTCTCTAAGTCTGTTTCCGGTGGGTACTACAAACTGATCAACATGGATAACAAGGAAAGCGTGGCCGTGAAACATGAGAATTGGCTCAAGGCCTTTGATGTCTAAGGTTTTGGATATTCGAGGTATTGGATGTTCATGGCACGAACACCTAAAATATTTGGCATTTAGAGTTTTCTTTTATTGTATTTCAATTCCTCCAAAATGTTTGCAATACTTGCATTCAAGAATTTAAATTCAAAGAATTTATCAAAATTCAGTTTACTTAAAGAAAATCTCCATCAAACCCAAAGAAAATCCTCAATCATCTACCGATCCAAAACCAATCAAAACCAAAAAATAAAACCTCACATCTCTCAAAAGTTCAGAAGTTCAAGAGATTATGAAAGGAAATCATTGAAAATCAGCAAAGAAAGATTTGTGTTCCTCTGCATCCTTCAAGACTTGTAAGGCCGCTTTCGCCACGTTCAGCTCTTTAGTCAGCCTGGCAATCTTGTCTTTCTTTTCCATCACATCATCATTGGGAAAGGGTATGTTATTCTCACATGAGTCCTTAATAGCATTCATCCTCTTACGAAGCCACTTCACATTGAATCCAAGTCTCTCAGAATTCTCCAAGTTGAACTCCCAATCAAAGAGTACATCTGGAGTCATAGTATTTCTAGCTCTAGTGCATATATCGCTTACAACACGCAAGATAACACTTACTTGCATGGTTAAGGAATAAGCACGCTTTGGGTCTCTAGTAACGACGATGTGACCAAATTTCTTCCATATTTTCTCATACAAGTTGGCATATCCAATGGGAACACCGAATCCACCAACTAGTTCGTGGTATGGGAGTGCTGCATCAAACGGAGGATCAAAAGCAACTCCTGCACTTGGGTATTCATGCACCACTATACGGTTTTCAATCACTGGAGCAATCTCTACAACAACAGTTTCTTAAGTCTCTTTTACTCGCGGCTCAGTTTCTTTCATCAATGAAGCAACAACAATCGAGGTCTCGATCCCCTTAATTGCTTCAGCAACAACATTCTCATGGCCTTTAAGTTGAGAGATAGTTGCTTCTTTATCAATAACCCCAGGGTTGCTCGTTTCATCATTATTGATTCCTTCATTCTCAACTTCAGTATTTTGTACCTAATACGAAGATTACATGAGATTAGGATCATCCAAGCATGAAACCAAACGAAATCGTAAACTACAGCATATAAGTGGTCTAGCATCGTCAAGGTTCTTCATTCTATATGTTAGAGGTCAGCAAATAACATAAAAGTCACGAAAATACGTTTTACGGTAATCTCGTCTGAAAAATTATACTCTACTCTGTACTAAAAGACGAACTGGGAGCAACCTACAAGGAATCTGAGTATGGGTCATATACCATTCTCTTCGTATGGATGTCCTATACCACATGTCAAAATTTCATGACAATCCGATAAACGAGAAAAAAGATGTGGTCGAAACATCGGGCAACATGCAATCTGAAAAAATTCTGAAGTCTCCCGGAAGTTTAATGTTTCGCCTTTTCAGGTCCTAAACGTGCTCAAAATTCAAACAGATTCTTTGAAAAAGCTTGGAAATTCTCTGGGCTTGAAGATACATATGCGGATCATGAAAATCCGACTTCAGATGAAGGTTTTACGGTGTTTTTTCTAAAAGCTGAAATCTGAAATTTTCTGATGACGTATTTCGCCAAAATTACTTGTACACTCACATGGATTCGCATTCATTCACTCAAAAATCAGAAGTTTCATATTTATATGAAGAGGTTACAAGATATGTGCTTACTTGGGGGGTCTTCGAAGTGTTCAAAGAGTTGGGATTGCCCGTGTCAACATCAAGAGGTTCATTATTTTCATTCGGTTCCGAATATTTGGAACTTCCTTCGCCTCTATTCTCGGGAGATGACCGAGTATCAGCACTCTCTACTTCCATGGCAACATCCTCCTGGACACATTCTCAAATAATTAGCATTTTCACGTGAGGCATTTATGATCGGCTTTGAGGGAGAGTACTCACAATATTTTCTTCTTCAACGCTCAAATCAAAGATTGTCTCGCCAAAGAATACAGAATTAAAGACCATCAATACTAGACGGAGCAAAGTTCTAATCAAATAACAAATATTGGTTTCATGATCCTAGCAATACGGATGAAAGAAGTTACAGCGGAAAAGTGTTGACAACTCACCAAAGAAATAACAGGGACTTTATGGTATTAGGCAACAACTTATAATTCTTTTTCCTTCCTTCTCCGCCATGAACAGTCGCTTCAGGTTCTAAGAGGTTTACATCAATTCGTGGTCTTGCATTACGACCGCCCTGTGGAAAAGAAAATTTTGATGCAATAATCAAAATACAATCATCATAATCTTATGAAGACTTTGTAAAATACTTACTTGCGAACATCCTGGAGATGTTTTTCGTTTGTCACTACCAGGGAAATGCTTCAATCTTGGTCGAGTAGCAATCATCTCAGGAGAAGGAGGCTCCTTCATTAAGGGTTGATTAACTCTTACAAAATCAAATAAGCGCTTGAGTTGTTGATCCCGAAAGTCTATGTAACCCGGAGTTACATATGAAACTCTTTCAGAGCTGGGGAACCAGAATTCACTTCCTTCCATATGTGTGCGGTCCAGACGGGTCATAAGCTGATCAACTGAGGGTTTTCTTCTTCGGAAAGTCGGAACACACTGATCCATACCCTTTTGTCGAGTCGCCCTATCAATATTGTATTCTTCCACTGATAATTCACCATGCATTATGGATATTAGATAACCGGGAGTACAACTTAGCATAAAAGCTCTCTCACCGTCATCCAAGTCAGCGCCAGATTTGAAAGTCATGCTCTCTTCATCATTAAAAGTTCTCAACTGAGAGATATAAAGGGGAACTGATACCCATGGGCGGAAGTTGAATTCAGATTCACAATCCAGAACATCAACAAAGCGAGTCTTCAGTCGAGGTTGCTTTGTAGACCAGCACATGATCCTGGCATTAACTTTCTCAGAGAAAACATGACGAGCATCAGTATTCAATCCTTGCAAAATGGTACGTGGAATAGGTGCATAATTATTGAAGTGCTCCCATATCAAAGCTTGAAGAAACATTGTATTGGCGTAACATTCAATCTTCATAAAACCGTTCGAAACACTAGAGTCCATGATCAAGGAGTCCAAGTTAGAATACAAAGAACCCATGAACAAACTACCTATTGGGAGTTGCTCGCCCTGAGCCATCTTAATCGCAAAAGGAATCACGGACGGCTTCAACAAGTTTCCAGCATCTTCAAATATGTCGCTGGACAGCCATAAACACAAGAAAGCAGCAATAGATAACGTACCGTCAACAGGCCACTCTAGAGGAGTATCTCTTGGCCACTAGTGTATTAACCAATGAGCATAACAACCTTTGCTGCCAGATGCTTTATTAATCTCCTCCATTGTGGTTGTCAAGATGTTAAAGATTGCAACTTCCTCTGGTGAAGAAAGATTTTCAAGAAGATTGCCCGTGATTGGAAGATGCAACAAAGCAACTACATCTTCTAAAGTAATGGTAAACTCTCCCCATATGCATATGAAAGAGTGAGTTGGAATACACCATCGAGCAAGTAAAGCTACAATTAGGCCTGTCAATGGATATCCGTTATCCGTTAACCGAATCCGATTATCCGGTTTCCGTTAGGTTTAGTTCCGTTATATCGGTAATCGGTTATCCGTAACCGATAATGTAGCGGTTATTTTTATCTATCGTAACGGTAATGGTTGGGATATTTCCGTTAGCCTTATTTCCGTTAACCGATAATGTGACTAGTCGACCAAGAAGATAAGTTCATAATATTCTTTCTTCTTCGTCATTCTTCTTCTTTCCTCTCGTTTCTTTCCTCTCTTCTTCTCTGAGTGATTGTGAACTGAGAGTGAGGTATTGTCGAGCAGAATCAATGGATGAAAATATGTAAACAAGGACTAAGATGATGTTGCTGTGAATTAGGGAATAGATCAATTATGGATTAAATAAAGAAATCAAATTAGGGTTTGTAGACTTATCTTCGAAGTTGTTTGGAACCCGATCGGTAAGTTGAGATGCGATAGTCGAGAATAAAGGGTTGTTGATTAATTGATGTTCGGAGGTTGTTTAGGGAAGAATTGAAGAAGATAGGGTTTGTAAGAAGAACTCAGAGGATGAATTGATGATGAAATTTACGTTCTAGGATGATGAGTTGAAATGGGTAATGAATGAATTGAGGTTTTGGAGTGGTATTACAGATGAAGCTAAGTTTTAGAGGATGAAATCGGTGATGGTGATTGAATTTAGGGTTCTTGATGGAACATAGTTTTGGGGTTCATGGGTTAACGGATGGTACCGGGAAAATTATCCGTTAACCTAAGTCCAACGTAACGGTAATGGTTTTGAATTTCATATTTTCGTCGAACTTAACGGATATCGGTTAACCGCTAATTTTAATGGAAACGGCAACGACAGAGCCAATATCCATTACGTTAAGTGCCATTGACAGCCCTAGCTACAATACCTCGCGCATCATGAAAAATGAATAAATCTCCAGAAGCTTGAATAGCTCGTATTACTCGTGCGCCATGCAACTTAGCTCGAACACGAGGAAAACCCAGCATGTACCTCGCCCATCCGAAAACTTTTCCAAGGGCCGTCGAGAAAGCTTGAATTCAATGATTGATGCAGAAAAATATCCTCGTTCAAGACAAAACCGAATAGCTGCCTGAGGAGTCACCAATTTTTTCTAAGTAACCTCTATGGGATTTATCAGAAGATGAAATCTTACGACTAAGTTCAATTACCGACCGGAAAATCACCATTCAATGCTGACTGAGGAACACGTCTTTCCTCACTAAGCAGGGGACTTAATGTAGATGGTGGATTTTGGACAAAGGCTAAAATCAAAAACCCATACTTATACGTATTCCTGATCCGAAGAATCGGGATAAATATTGAGGCTCATGTCTCTATCTAAGCATGAAAGATCATGCTATAGAATCTCGATCGAGAATACTGCCTCTCGAGTATATATATATATATATAGATATGTAGTCTCTCAACTGAGGCAGCGGCATATCTCACGAATACTGAGCAATTTCAGTAATTACTTCTATATAGAATCAAAAGATTAGACGGCTCCTGTGACACTAGCCCGCTAATATAGAACAATAACGTCTTCCGGATGTAACAATGTTTTCCATGACTATATGAAAGAAAATATGACGCTTCCAACAAGCTCATATCACTCAATTTCTTAATAATTAATGCTCCTAGATGATCGTGCTAGTATAGAGCCACTAATTAATTATTCTCGAAATCAATAGATTCATTAATCCAATCCACTGAAAATATTCAATATTTTCATAATATTTCGTTACTTCAATTTATGGTTCTTCTCAAGTGAGAATTCCATGGGTTAGTAATAAATATTCAACACACGGGCATCATCGAGCTGCCTTTGAGTAAGCCTCGACCAAAATGGTGTAAGTGTGCTCAACGATGATGCACTAACAATCACCGCACGAACAAGTATTTCAAAATACGACGAGACGATGAACCTATGCAAATAGGAAAAATAATAATAAAATAATAGTCAAGGCGCTAGGGGACTGGCTCACCGGCCGTCCAGTCATGCCGTGACCAGTTCCATGCCCAAATTCTATATTTTATCATATTTTATTATTTTCCTTGATCTCATGAAAATCCTTTCATTTGAACAAATTTCCTTGGTGTGAGGAAACTCCTCAGTTTCATGGTGTTTCCTTCACACCAAGGAAATAATAGAAAATTAGGGAAAATATTGTAAGGCCGTGATTATTGTGCCAACCGCCATGCCTTGATCCTGGCCGGCCCCACACCTCATGTTTCCTCATTATTTTATTATTATTTCCCTAATTTCATGAAACTCCTTAATTTCATGGTTTTTCACAAACCCATGAAAAATATAATATAAAATTAGGGAAACTCGTGGGACTGGGCCCAAGCCGGGGCGGCCATGCCCTAGCCGGTCCTACACACCCTTTATTTTATTATTATTAATTTTAAGTTTTTCTTGGTCCCATGAAATTCCTTGATTTCATGGTATTTCTCTCAAATTATGAAAATTCCTTTAAATCATGGAAAAATACATAAAAATACATAAAATTGAGGAAAACTTCAGGGGCCGGGCCCAAGTCGGCCGGCCATGCCCTAGCCGGTCCCACACGCCCTTATTGTTATTATTTTAATATTATTTGCTTCCTTGATCCCATGGAAACTCTCACTTTAAGGAAACTCCTAAATTTCAACAAAATTCCTTGATTTCATGATATTTTCATAAAATCATGAAAAATATTATAAAATTAGGAAAAGGCACCATGGGACCGTGGTCACGGACATGCCTTGGCTCCAACGGTCCCACGCCTCATGTTCCTTCATTTTATAATTATTTTCCTTCATCTCATGAAGTTTCCTCGGTTTAAAAGAAACCCTAATTTTGTCATCTTTTCTCAAATGGATGCTCAACCGCACGCCTTAAAATATCAAAATTCTCGGGATTGTGATACGGACGCGATGACGACGTGAGCATGTTACCTTGACCGATCAAGGTTAGCTCCTTGGCTCGCAATGAGCCGGTCCCACGTATTTTCACGATTTGACCTAATTTGCGCAATTACACGTATTAGGTCCAAAACTCTTCCAAATAATTTTGGATTTTCATTGAATGATCGTCGCTACGATCCCGTGACCACCTAGGGATGATTTCATGACCCCTTGGTCAGTCCCTCACCTCTTCATAATTAATTAGGTTTTATCACCTAAAGGCCGAGACGAGCATTTTTCGAATAAATGTTTAAACCAAAGATTTGATCATTCTTTCATCAACAAATCACCAACTCTTCAAGAGGCCTTGGCACTTGCTCACACGAGCATACGAGATCTACATGGTTGACCCACGGTCCAATGTATCCGGTCTCTCCTTCATTCCATGGTTAATTTTCAATTAACCATGAATTGGTCATCAATTGATCAAATTAGGGTTTCTGAGTCCAATGATCATAATTCCAGATTCAAACACTAATAATTTTACGACGATCTCATTATCAAAGATTCTTATTAATTATGCTCGGTTCAATTACCAGTGTTTTAACTAATGTTTTATTTTGATCACATTACCAATAATTCATCAGATGAGCAACACTTGCTCAGACGAGCAATATTTGCTCAAACCAAGGAATATTGGTTCAATATTCAACAATTCATCGAATGAGCAATACTTGCTCACCTCAACGTGAGAATTATACCTATGTCTCAACAATCATGTTCAACTCAGCAACTACATGGACTCATCGTCCCATAAAGTCATGAAGTCAACAACTGACTAAATTAACCACGAGACGTCAATCGTGTCACTTGGGGGGATATTAACTAGGGTTTTGGTCTGGCGGTCTACGGCACGTGTGTTCATACACACGATGAGAATGTGAGCAAGTCGTGCAATCAGTTGAAGGAGTTAACAAAGTAGTGGATGGAAAATCAACCAAGTCTCCGCACGTTGAGCAACTAGTTTTAACACGATTTCCACTTCCCATTCTTTGGTTCCACCAACTGCCACACTTCATGAGATCATGGTGTTTTCAATTCCGGAATATAAATAAATCTCGTAATTATGATTGAAACAATGACAATCTAAGGTCAAACAGACAACACGAGATTAACAATCCAACTCTCAACAGAGCAAATTCAATCATTCGGAATTTATCTTATTTTCGTAATACACAACACACCTACAATCTTCGATCACCATTGATCTCACACATTTCTCGCCTTCCCCCTACTGACCGACCCATCCTCTCTTGTGACCGAATTTACTCTGGAACGGCCATTGTCTTGGTTTAGGCCGGAATACTACATTGATCTCTCGAATTCAAAGCACTCCCTTCTTGCAAAGTGCATCCGTGAGGTTAAGCATTTCGCTCGGTTCAAGGAGTCTCCTCCGTGCGATCATCTCCTCAATTCCGTAAAAACCAGGCGAATCGTTTTTCCCATCTACAAGAACCCATAAGGCATTAAACTTCTTATTCTCATACAAGAACTTATTTATGTGTATCCAGATACCCCCATAAAACAAAAGGACAAACTTCCCCGCCATTTCAATCTACCTACATAGACATTAGTGGAAAAAAGTTTCTTGAGAAAACTAGGAGAGAATTGTTCAAGGTTCAATTCCATCCCAGTCCACTCACAAATTTTTTTCCATACAGGATAAACTGTAGACACAACCAAAAATAGATACATACAAGTTGCCAACTCCTATTACATAATAAACAGCATGGGTGATCACTAACTCCTTTTCGGTACAAAGATTCATTAACATATATCTTATTGTGACGAGTTGCCACATAAAAAAAATTATATTTAAAAGGACATTTAAGTTTCGATAGGAAATTCCAGTCCTTATCAGGTGGTAGATCACCCAACTTTATGCATTTGCAAAAAATGTAAGTGCCCTTAACAATCACACATCAAGTATTGCTTAGGGATACACACTAACCGAACCGTAACCGTAAAACCGCACCGAAACCGCAACAACCGAACCGTAACCGCACCGAACCGATGATCCAACGTTCGGGTCACGGTTTTCATTTTAATAACCCGTTAGATCTACGGTTCGGTCAACGGTTTTACCCGCCTCAATAGAAACTGCACCGTATAACCGAAATAATATTACCCATTGATATAAGTCAGAATCAATCCTAGCCGTGTATTGAACTCATATATAGAATACTAACCTAACCCTAAAGCGAAAAGAAAAAAAAACATCTGCCGCTCTACATTCTTCTTCTCTTCTTCATTTTCTTACAAAGACTACCACCATCATCGTCCCCGCTACCTCACCACCAAGTTAATACCAGCACAAATGATCTTCTTCTTTTCCTTCTTCTCCTAAGTACAACAATAACAATCGGGGGTTCCTTCTTCTTCTACATCAATACCCTATAAATAATGTTACAAAGATATATTTTAGATCCGAGGTTGGGGTGTTTGCTTGATTTTTAGAATCTAAGTTTAATGTTACAGTATTGTTAATTTTATTAGATTTGAAGTACACAGGGTTATAATTATTATCAGATTTGGGAAATCCTAGGTTTTGGTCTTCATGATAATGGAACCCTAGGCTTTTAATTTGGGGGTTTTCATGATAATTGCAGGTTCTCAGAGAAATTAATTGTTGTTACAGAGTTGTTTAGAAAGAAAAATCAAGAGAAGAAAGCTTGAAGGCAGCAGTTATTAGACTTATTTTTGTTTCTAATTAAACTTTGTTCTTAAGTTTTAAACTTAAGCTTTTTTAGAACCTTTATTTTAATTGTATAATGATTGAGTTTGTATGTATGATGAAATGAAGCCTGAATAAATTGTAGAAACTTAAAGTTGCAGATTTGGAACTTTGGATATTTATTTTTTAATTCGGGATTTTGGAACTTAAAACCGATTTTTTTTTCAGAAAACCGTACCTAGTCGGATGGTTAAAAAACCGAACCGCAATCCTAACATTTTCGGTTAAGGTTTCAAATTTAGTAACCGCACTATAAACGGTTATGTCAACTGTTTTACACATAATCAGATCAACCATGCACCGTGTGCAGCCTTAGTATTGCTAGCAAACCAAATCCAATATTGCTAGCAGACCAAATAAGAGTATAGTATTGTTGGTCCAGTTAGTAATTGGAATGGTCAGTCCCCTTTATAGAGTACAATTTATCGCACCTATATTTAATTTTGTGCCACGTCTCAAACTTACTGAGTGTACCAAAGCTATCAATCAGTGTATCATACCTGATGCATGTTTATTTCTTTTTCATCATACAAATATACCAACAAAGAATACTCAGAATCAATATGTTAAACTAAAAATATTGATGTTTTTTTGACAATAAAATTGATTGACACATATATAATGTTCTCTCAATATCCTTAAAATGTAATCCGATTTTGATCACTTGGTTAGAATGCGGTGCCATTGATCACTTGGATTTAGAAAGCCCAACTGCGCCATTGCCTGCCGGATGAATCAGGATGCATTATTTTTTCTCTTTTTTGAAGCATGGCTCGGAATCTCGGATACATGTTTTTTTTTTTGATACAATCAGCTGGCTAAAGCCCAACTCTCGGATACATGTCATTGCCTTGTACATGTTACAAATATGGTCAAGAGCCAACCCAAAATCACGTGCAAGTCTTCTTCAAGACTTCTGGTCAACTCTTTTCCAGAGTGAAGTGTTGTTGCACATAGCAAATGAACCCTACTAAAAGTCCAACTAAATGTGGATATATCATATATGTATCTCCATGGACCACCTCCTTTTTTGTACACTCACTTGTTAAACGCTCCTTTGCATTAGGAAACTTTGATACCCATTAGGTGTCTTATTATTCGATGATTTAAATTTGGTATTAGAAATTTATGTTAATGTATTATTTATGGCCAAATATTAAAATAATTTAATAAATTGACTCCTAATTAAATTAAATTTTATTTACAATTGAACAAAATTATACACTTATTTATTTATGTAACCTGTGCTACGCACCTAGATGCGATGGAGATTGTATTTTAGGTGTGGCGCCCGCCCTTGCACAATTACATCATAAATTTCCAAAAATCTTGATTAGTAATATTATTTTTAATGGATAAAAAAATTTGATACCCTTTGATAATCGTATATGCATAGTTTACAAAGTAATTTTTATCGCCTATATTTGGCATATATAAAATTTTAATGCCACATCAATTAATGATTCACTTGCAGTTATCATTGTAGTATAGTGGTAAAGTCACTTGGGGATGATACCAATGACCCGAGTTCAAACTCATGACCAAATTTTTTACGATCGAAAAAATAATTAATGATTCACCTAGTATGTAACCTGTGTACGAACTGCACTTCCTGGGAGATTGGCTTGATTTGGTGTGGCGGGGCTTCTCCTCTGACCCGTGAGCCATATGCATGGGAACATCTTTAAATAGAAAGTGCATTTTTCATTCAAATACCTAAACAATCGAAAAAGTAATCGACATTTAACCTGCTACACACCAAATCCGGTGAGACTAGCGATTTGGCCCCGCACCGTGGCCATATGCATAGGGACATCTTTAAATAGAAAGTGCATTTTTATTAGAAATACCTAAAAAATCAAAAAAGGTAATTGTACTTTTGCATGTAAGCATGTACTACTTTTTTTCTGATATATAGCTTGTGCTACGCACCAGAGATGGGAATTAGACCTATTTGATTGTGTGTGTGCGTAGGAGGGGGCTTTGCCCCTCCTGCCCGGCAAAAGGGTTCATTTATCAATACACCATCCGAACATTTGGTTAAACTTCCTCGGTTAAATTTCTTCAAATTGGGTGACGATGCTTTCAACTCGCTTTCAACAAAGTTGGTCACTTCCATAAAATGGCCATTCGAATTAAGACATTTTTGGCGCATATAGAAGTAAGTTGCATATGCACCTACTAAAGGAAGATTCATTCACCATCCCCACAAAACACCCGTGTCGTAATACCCAAATGAACCAACGGAGTAAATGATAAAAAATCCCTTGTATCAATATGCACATTCTTGGTCCTATGGCTCAAAACCCTTATGTAAAACACGTAACTTATAATACAATATCAAACCATTAGAACAGTCTAACTTCAAGTCTCATTACTTAATTATGAATAAGATTATTGAGGATGAAGATATGCTTACCACTATCCTTTGTATATGTTCAATGCACCGTAAACATGTCGTCAGTAATGATAAACCTGCGAGATGGATCGGTGTGTTGTTCATAGTTAGTGCTAACATGATTGACAGGGAATTCCAGTTAAAATTGAATTTGGAAAATTAAGCACCTCAAGGTATGTTTTACTCCGTCTGCTCAAAACATTAAGCACCTCAAGGTAGATGTGTTGTTTGTGCTTGGGTACTCCAGATATCGCAGAAGAATAAAAAGTGTTTCCAACAATTTTTTAACTGTTAGAATGTGGGCATCCAACTCAAAATCAATTGGCAATGAGTGGAGAGGTCCTAAGAAATATAAACCGCAGGATCTTAAATAACCTGATAATGTGGGATTAAGACTAATACTCTCAACATTAACTTTGAAATGGACTAACACCCTTGAAAATGACTTCCAAAATGTTTACTACTAAGTGGGAATTATCATGAAAATGTGGCAAATTGATACACGATACACCATTATCTCAATCGAGTTCTAATTTGTTCATTAGTTTTTTTATATTATCATTACATAGAGAAGAGTTTATATCCAAAGGCATTAACAACAAAAACTTTATCCTTTGATTAACTAAGACGGCTACAAGGTAGCTAATTCAACAAATTATGATGTGTAAGGTTACAATTTGTCACTCATTTATTCATTTTTCAATAATCGATGAGCTATATATGAGAACTTTTTCGGAATATCCAAGGATGGATGAATGCGATCAATTATGTCTCACTTGGGTCACTTGATGTTTAGAAGGTGAAGGGTAAGATATTGGCATTTCTTGGCAAGATTAATGTCAAGCGGATATCCTCAAAGTATACCTACCAAGAGAGTATGTATATACCAAGAGAAAATCAAGAAAAAGGATTAGAAGAACCACATATATTTTTCGAGAGCTCTTAACAATTGCTACTTTCCAACCAACAAATATTATGTAGTATGTCCACGCTTCAACACTATAGTTGGAGAAGAATTTTTTTTTTTCATGGCCAAGTGAATCAAAGATAAAATTTAGACAAAATCGTGGTACATTCTGGAGGGAATAAAATAACAAAATTTAGAAATGTATGTAATATTAGTTATAGATAACGTCTATTTATGTGGAAACTCTTTGTAACATCCTTTGTGTTACTTGCACAAACATTACTGGCAGTGTAATTGCAGGAAATCCTACAATACACACCTCACAGGAATTCATAATATCTAACACATATTTAAGATCAAGAACCAATCTTTTTATTAATTGAGTTAGAAATTTTACAAGAAGGAAGTGAAATCAAGAATGTTATTACAACTCTAAACTTTCTCTCTCCTCTAAAATTTCTCTCCACTCTCTCAAAAAGATCCCCCCTTCATAAGCCTATTCGGCTCTTTATATAGGACATTACATAATGGATGACAAATAAGTTATCCCTTATTTTGGATCCCGACTTCACGACATTCTGCAAGTGTACAAATGTAAAACCTCGCAACACTCCTAAATCTCGCTAGGTCTTCACGTCTTTCTCGTGTTTTGGTCATGTCGTCATCCGTTGCGTCATTTATATTACTCGTTTGCGATATCTTCGCAATGTGTTGTTATGGATTTCGTAAGGGCGTTGGTATTGCGATATTCGATCCTACATCTTGCCTCTTCTCATGTCTTCTCTCAGTGAAGGAGAGAATGTCATGACAACTAATCTATTCAAAATGCCGCAACTGTTCATTCTCATCATTTTGACATGACTCCGTACTTTTATACAAAAATTTATTACACGTATCCCTTCTTCCATTCATTTCTTGACACGTCTTTTCAACCGTCCTTTCTCAACCGTTCATGTCTACTCTTCGCATTAAATGTGTTTGCCTTTTCGAGAATCCTTCTCTCTATATATATTTTTCTTACTCCTCTCTTCTTTTTTTTCTCTTTCATGTTTTCTCTACAATTTCTCTTCTTCGTCTCTCGTAATTTCAGCTCCTGCTCACTGTAAATGTTCTTCTTTTTTACTTCTTTTGCAATTCATTTTCTCTTCATTCCCATACTGAAAGATGCCTCCAGTTGGTCGTAGATATGAACATCTTTAGGAAGACGTTCAAAAAGATTTGCTAGAGAGAGGTTTCACATTATCCACTATTCCCAATTAAGAATCTAAATCCATTCTCTCTGCCAAACTGTTTACTGATCATCATTGTGATGATCAAAAAATCATAGTTTCGCTAGGTTAGATTCTCGCTGGTCTTCCCATTCCTCTCTACAACCCTGAACTTCCTTGTTTTATAAATTTATCGCTAATGTAAATTCTCATGAGCCATCTATCAATTAAGCGAGATTGTATCCGCTTAATGCTTGAGTTCGCCAACCGTGGTCTTCTAGTAAGGGATCTCTTTACCCCAATGAAGTCGGAGATCCTAAATTTGCGGACTTAGATATATTCGTGAAAAGTATTCGGTAGAGAGTTTCTTTGAAAACTATGAAATAATAAATATGAAGAACGATAGAACTTCATTTGGGTGCACATTTGAAGAGAAGATAAAATATCCCTGACGACAAAATACTTATGTGGATATCGATTGGCATTGGCAAGAACAATGTTCCTCGCCATTCCAAAGACGACAAATGGTGCGTCTTTCCACTACTTTTGAATGGACCTTATATTTCAGGTTCAAATGTGCTCCTGCGAATCTCGCCACCATCGACCTTAGGTATTTAATTGTCCCGAAAAGCAAAGAGGTATGCTTCCTAAATTTACTCAATTTGAAATCTTCTCTCATTTTTATATCTACTAACCTGCAAAATTTTCAAATTATCAAGTTGAAGAGGAGTTATAAAATGAATGCTAAGGAGAGTACCCTAGCAGAAGACTCCGTTCGATCACGGATGAAGTAAGAAATACTTTTCTTTATTATTTTTAACAATATTGTTGCCTTTGTTTCTTATCTTCATTAGTGTGCGAAGGTTGGTGTTGAGATCGCTAGAGAGGAAGAAAATCCTAAGAAGACCAAAGGTAAAGGTAAAGGTTCTCTTCGCAAGGAGAAATCTACTGTCCCACCTTCTAAGAAACGAAAGATCCATTCCTCTTCTCCTTCAAGTCCTCAATCCAGCGAAATCTTCTGATGAAGGTAATGATGATGTTGATATCTCTCTCACAAAGGAGAATCCTCCAACTGAATCTTCTATGGCGCAAATGTCTAGCATCTTCTCTGACTCCATGCAAGGAATTGGGGATGATCGTATTTCTAGTACATGCGAAGCTATCGCAAGTATCTGTGATGCTCCTTTACTATAAGGTAATGATTCTCTTCATGGGGTCTCCAGATCAGTGACTCCCAGCTTCCTAAATGAACTTGGTGTCTTGGTACGTCTTTATTCCCTTATTTCTTCATAATTTCGATTTTAAATCATATCTTGATAATTTCTTTATTTTCCTTTATAGTCTGGGAGAGCTTCCTTTGATGTTGCCTCGGATCTTGAGAAAAGGCGCAGCATTCTTGAAAAGAAGAATCTTCAACTTGAAGAAGAATGAAGAATTGGAACCTGAAGTCCCCATTGCTCTTCGCAAGAGAAATGAAGAATTTGAAAGTGAAACTGCTATTCTTCAGAAAACCAAACAACTGGAAGTTGATTCTTCCACTCTAAGAATAATATATCTAGTATTCAAAGCGCCAATCAACAACTTTATGGTATGAGACTCTTCCCTTTTCCTTTGTTTCTTTCTCTCATTTACCTTTCCTTATCTCGATTTATCATTTTATGACGTTTATAACCTTTCTGATGAAGCCATTCTTCTTCACTCATTTCCTGAACCTATGGATAATGATGCTCTTCTTGTTCACCTCAACGATTCTTTAGATAGTTTTTCAAATAACAAGATTAAATCTCTTCCTCTAAACGAACTTCAATCCAGATTTTTATCTTAGAAATTGATCATAGATCTAGTTTGGGTTTAGCCAACCAACTTAAATGTCTGTATCTAAGTTCTAAAGAGAAAATTAATACTTTAAGGAAGAAGATTAGCGATCTTATAGATGACAAAGATCGCATCGCTAGTCAAGGTGCCCAAGCATTAGCAAATTTCAAAAACTCTTCTTGAAGTTCAAGTTGAACAGGATGAATCCATCCGCCAAAATGCTATACTTAGCGAAGGGAGAATCAAATTCGCTCCTTCTTCTCATAAACAATGACGATGAATTCGCTTGGGATGCTAAGGTTCTAGATGATGCCGTAAATAATTTAGGTGTTAACGTTAGCCTTCAAGGTGAGCATACTGACCTTGATTAGGGATATGATTTCGATAAAGAAGGTTGTTAATTATTCTTGTTTATTTTTTGTTTATTTTATGAAAATGCCATTAAGTTACTAATTCATTGTCATATACTCATTGGCGGAAATTTGAGCAGATTTCAAAAAGAATCAAGAACTTGAATACGAGAAAGAACAACTTCAAAGGATTTCTCTCTTCGAAATGACAAATATTCCAAATTGAAGAAGCAACTACAAATTATCGAGCAATTTCAAAATGACGCCTATTCTCTTTACGCAATCATACTATTAAGATAGTCAGTGATGACAACGGATTCCTCATTCTTCATACCCTTGTCTCCTTGGCCCACGAGAATGTTCCTCTTGGATATCTCTGACAGTGATGCTAGCGAAGAAGAGAAGCAAATGAAGATGAAGAGATAGAAGAATCAAGTGAAGACAGAAGAAAATGAAGAGGAAGAATCGAACAAGAAATAACTCTTTTTCTTCTTTCTTTTTGTAATATTTGTATATTCCTTCTTTTAATCTTCTATTTTTTTAATCTTTTGCTGCAAAATTATTGGATCTTCAAATATTAGGTCTACCTTTGTTGTTCCTTTCTGCACATGTTAAAAGAACAATTCTTTTTTGCAATACAGTTAATCAATATATTATCAATCTTTCATTTTATGAGCTGTAAATCTATCATATGAAGACAAATAACATGTTTTATTCTGCTATACATTCCCATACTTACCTTTGTTATTTGTGTTCAAATGAGAGATAAAGCATGTTATGTTCATGCCTCAATCTAATTGTTGTTGTTGTTGAATTTTACATCAAGCAAGAAGGAAATCTTGGTTTCTTCCAAGATTTCCTTTTACTTTTCTCTTATGTGGTCTTATTTTGCCTTCCCTGGTTAAAGGTCTTACTGTGCCACCTCTTGTCATTGCGACAAAATCGCAGGACGTCTTTACACTTTCATGTAATGACCCCCTTGATCTTGCCTTATCATTTCTTTAGTATTGTTGCCTCGCAAGATAGTTTTGTTGCGACAATATGACAGGCCTAAAAATCCTTGCGAAAATAAAGCCCCATGACATTGCCGTCTTGCGGCGAAATCGCGGGACGTCCTTACATTTCATGCTCGACCCATTGATCTCGTCTTATCTTTATTTTTGTATTATTGCCTCTTCATGATTGTCGCACAATATGACAAGCCTAAATTTTCTTGCGAAAATAAAGCCCCATGACATTTGCGTCTTAAGACACTTGTCGGCTCCCAATGGAGGGTGCCGCCCTTATCATCTCCCTGGTTGCCCCTTCAAGGAGGCGTATTCGCCATACAAGGCTAGCTCCCCCATCCGGTCTGCAACAACCAGCTTGTTTTCAAACCTCTTATCCCTTTTACCTATAGGGCTTATGGTTACGAGACTGCCCTAAGTGGAGTCTTCTTCGGGCGAGTGCGGCCTATGCCGAGACTTTCCAAGAATGGCCGAGACACTTCAAATGCCCTGGCACTCTTGGCTCAACCGTGTACCTCGCGCCTTGGTCAAATGTGACTCCTTAGAAAGAGACCCTCGGTCGTCCAATCTAAGTCTTAAGCTTAGATTTAAAATCCAAAGTATCTCCCCTGGATGGGCTTTATTGACCCCAATTCTCCATGACTCAGGTTCCAGGGGCGGTGTAACCTTTTTCCTGAGCCATGCAATAAGTACCCCCTTATATGACGCACTTTAAGTCTTACATTTGCCTCTTACGAAATTTTGATTTCGCGAACTAGGGTGTATGCCATAGTTGGTTTGCCTCTATCTGATTAATTTGTTGATTCTTTTGCATGTAAATTCTTTTGTAATTTCAATCATATCTTTATATTTCATAATATCTTCTCTTCTTCATATCAACTTCCCTTGACAACCTCATCTCTTATTATTCATAAGAAAGAATTTTTTTTTTTTTTTTTTTTTTTTTAAGATCAACTTACATTTCGTCTTCCTCCCCCATTGTTTCTCCGACAATCAACAACTACATTTATTCTTTAAGTCTCTTACTGGCTACTTTACGCTCTGCATTTTGAATTTTCCTGTCATTTTCTTATCATTGCGAAACCTTCGCCACTTCCTATCTTCATCATTTTTTGGTTTTCTGATTTCTTACTTTCTTTGCTCTATTACATCTACCATTAATCTTTCACCTCTTTGTTTTCTTTGATGTTGTGTTTCAATTCCTCACTTCATGACTCTTTCTTCGCAAGATTCTATATCAACTTCATAACACTTCTTTCCCTTGACCCAATCTCCTTTATGATGCCAACACGATTGGGATGAGGGAATTTGATACATTGATGGACAAAGTTGATCGCGACACCTAAGATCTCATGTAACCATGTCGTCCGATCAGCGCGTTGTATGGTGATTCCCATCAACTACGAATAAAATTTGAGAAGATAATCCTTTTAGTGGAATTCGCACCATGAACTTCTCCTTTTGGCTTATTTGGGTACCATTAAAACCGTAGATTTTGTACGTTGAAGGTATTAGATCTTCATCTTTCCCTCACATAGTTTTATAAGTATGATAAAAAAAAAGAATATTCAGACTCCCGTATCAGTCAAAATCTGTTGATTGCCCGGAATTCTCGGCTTAAATCATCTTCATCCTCGCTAGGTTTTGGGTTGATCTCCAATCTTACCACAATGGGTTGTCATGCATTTATCCACCCTCGGGTACTTCTTACTGCGGTAAAAGAGATAGTACGCTTTTGCCATTCTTCGATGGTGATGTCTTCGCAATGTTCATTGTTTCTCTATCCTTTGGCATCTCTTACGAAAACCCTCTTTTAGTGTTATCGTGAAAATCTTCATCGTCTTGTATGAGTGTACGATGGAGTTACAAAACAGATTCTTTGCCTTTCTTGACTTCAATCACAAATGTTTCTCTTTCTTTTGCCGTATTTGGCTTGCGAATATCTGGAGGAGGTGGCAATGCTTGAGTTTCACGTTTGTCCCTGCAGGATAGTGATTTAATTTTCCACGATCTATCATTAAAGAATGATTCTCTTTATATTTACTGAACCTCATTTGTTTGTATGTCCATGGAAATGATGATAAGAGCAAAATTCATTACTCATGTAGCTTGGGGTGGTTCTCCCATGTTCCATGAATACGGGTATATTTTCCATTAAGATTATAGCTTCCCATATCTTCACACTAGCATTCAAAGGTGTAATTTTGATTTCTTCCCATATTATCTTTAGTTTATTGTCCTCTATAAAATTTTGCCTCGACCTCCATAAGTTCCTTGCGAGTGATGACCTCCATACGTTTCTTGTGAAGCATTGACCCCCATACATTTCTTGTGGTTGATCGAGTCTTTGGATTTTGTTATTTCCACCACGTCCATAGAAGTTTCTATCTCTCTCAAATTCTTCTTGATCACGGCTCCCCAGCTACTAGCTTTGTTGTCCATCTCCCATTACCCTCTCTTTTTGCCCTTCTGCAAGGTGCTTCATTTGTATTTATTAACTTAGGTAATAAGCTTGCATTTGCTGGTCTTGAACTTGTGTTCGCAATGGGGTATGATTCCATCTCGTTTTGCTTTTTCTCAAGAGCAATATACTCCTCCTGTAGTTCTTACCTTCAAATCGTTTGTGATTGTATTTTTGATTACGAAAATGCGAATGTCTATGATTGGTTGCAAACATGGCATTGATGAATGACGGAATGAGATATAATTCATCCACATTGACCCATATCACTACACATTGTCTTCCATCTCCCACGATTAGGGTGCTTCAAACTTCGCCAACCCTTTGTGACCCATTTACATATCTGATGCCCGGTCGCGAGGAATGGTACTTATATATGCTCCTAAAAATATAGCTTGCAAGTGGTTGAATGATGTTATAGTATTCTTTGGCAAACCTTGAAACCATTTTAACGCCTCTCTGTTAAACTTGATCTGAAATATTTGCATAATATTGCATCGTGGTTCTCCATTGTAACATACATCTCACATAAAGCTTTGATATGTTGTTGCACAAGTTGTTCCATCAAAATGTTGGTTAACAGGAGTAAATTGCATTTGGGTATTCCTCCCTAATTGTACTTCTTGTGTGAATGGAGTTTCGCAACCTCTATGGATTCATCAATTGTCTCTTACCTCCTCCTTTGTTATTATTTATCATTCCTCTCATTTCCATTAACTCTCTCAAAATTTGTTCATTTATACCAAAATTTGGATCCATTTAGTCTTTTCCAACTCGCCTCTCTTTATCTGCGTTCATCTGTTTTGACTTTCTTGTTCATCACTTTCCTCTCGTCTTTTCTGCGATCTTATCTTTCAATTATTTGTTAATTAAGCTCCTAAATCCGTCTTTTATTTTCTCCTCTTCGCCTTCCCAGTTCTCCTTTGTATTCCTATCATATTCCTTCATTTGATATTAGCATTATTCGGTTTAAACTCGCGCCTCCTTTCTCGATTATCATGGTTATTACGCCAATGCTTCTTGTAGTTCTTGTTCTTCCATTTAACTCTTAGTATTTCTCTCTAGCGAGCTAAATGTGTTTGTTCAGCATAGTGTCTTTTAATTTCATCCTCAATTGCTCGTTCATTTCTTTGTATTTCTCTCTCATGTAGAATTCTCCTTCCTTCTTCCTGATTTTCTTCGCCATCTTGATTATTTTACCGCCCCAGCGCGTCTATTCCTTGAATTCCATCATTACCCATTCGGTTTGAAGAATTTGACACGTTAAGAGTATAACGATCTTCGATACTTCTCTTCCTTGACGTTCTTGCACGGATTTTGTATCCCCTCTCGGAATTTCTTCATTAGCATTTTCTATGGGTAAATTTTGTCTTATTTCTTCTCTGTTGTCTTGTAGTGCTTCTTGACCTCCTTATTTTGTAATCTTATGTTTTCATCCCTCAATTCATGATTTTGCCTTGTCAAATTCATACGCTCTTCCTTATGTAACCGCCTTTCTTCATGTATTGTTTGCCTCAATGTCTCTAATCTTTCCAATTCTTCATTTCCATGAATTATTCCTCCAATTATTTCTTGATCTCTCTCCTCTTGACCATTGTCTCCTAATTACTGCTCTTCTCCCATTCATCCTCAAAGAATCGATGCGCCAAGTATGTACCTCACTCTATCATAATCCAGGATTCTGTTTGTATTGGTGGTGTCGTTGAATTGGTGGTTGAACTTGATTTTCTCTGTTGTTCCTTGTATTCATTCTTGAAGATTCTCCCGTCTACGTCCTCTCCTTTCTCAGCCAAGTCTCCTACTCCTTCTGATTGTTGGTTGTTTTTGATGCATGTCTCTTGTTCTAGCCATTTTTCAATCTTAATGAATTGTTAAAGTGTATATGAAATTCCTTCCTATTACTCAAATTCTTTCAAATCACAATATCAATCTTCAATCGGTCCACCATTTCCTAGCGCCATATGTAATTGGGGAAATCTACAATACACACACTCCACGAAATTCATAATATCTAACACGTATTTAAGATCAATAACCAATCTTTTTATTAGCCAGGTTAGAAATTTTACAAGAAGGAAAGTGAAATCAAGAATGTTATTACAACTCTAAACTTTCTCTCTCCTCAAAATTTCTCTCCACTCTCTCAAAAAGATCCCCCTTCCCACAGCTTTATTGGCTCTTTATATAGGACATTACATAATGGA